>JAIPRN010000326.1:0-94526 GCA_025469175.1 Geopemphigus sp. TES_GeoC_2020 | reverse complement strand
CGCGAGTGTGTGTGTGTGTGTGTGTGTGTGTGTGTGTGTGTGTGTGTGTGTGTGTGTGTGTGTGTGTGTGTGTGTGTGTGTGTGTGTGTTCGCGCGCGCGCGCGCTGCTCAGGAGCACGTAGGATTTTCTACCGGCGTAAAACGTCCGCGAGTCGCGAAACGCGGCATACGTTTTTTTTTGAAAATACGTTTTCAACACTCGCACGAACGCACGAGCGCACACACACACACACACACACAAACACACACACAAGCACGATCGCTTTCTAGTATAGTGTTTTTACCCCTCCCCGTCGATTTTCGTGAGAATTTCGGTTTTCAATAGCGACATATATATATATACCACCTGTACGAGCTATTATATACAATGAGTCGTAGAAACGCATTCGACTAGTGTATAAGTTTATATCGTATTAGGTTCTCGATAACCGCTCGTAAGTGTATATATAATGTTCAATAATAATAATTATTATTATTTACCGGTGACGCGGCGGTATAAGTGACACGGCCGCTAATTACTGATATTTGGCATCAAAAACGTTTACGTGTAATAATACGATACTATACACAATTCGAGGAGCGTCGTCATCGTTTTAATATAATTATATTAAAACGTCGGCGTCACCGTCGCGACGACCAGTCCACATAATTCGTCGTATAGATATCGGACGGGAAAACAAACGGAAAAGTTCGGTAATCCACGTTTCCGGCCGGTAACGCGAAAGTAATAAACCAAAGACGGTCACCCCCCTCCTAAAAAAACACGCCTACGTTATAAATCGGACGTAGAACGGTCGGCTCTTATGTGTACATCGCTTGGAACAAAGTTACGGCGCGCGATTTGTGTTTATTCGAAACGCGCGTAAATTCCGTAGGAAAACCGTCGCTATTAATATTTGTAAATTAACGCGCCACCACCGGAAACGATAATTTTATTTTGACGGCGACCAAAGGATATACGTTTATATATATATATATTCGAGAGCACGATCGGACGGACTTAAATTGGAACGTATTCGGTCCTCTTATTTTGTGTACCCGTATAGTTTCGTAAATGTTAAAGGTCCCGCCGAGTTACTCCGTCTGCCCAACCACCAACACACACATTTATGGGTATAACGAACGGCTACTCGGATTTACTCGCTCAAATTACTACACTCGTACACACACGCATGCGCGCACATATATACACGCACAAACACACGCTTAATACGGGCGATTGGCTCTCGTCGGGCGTACTTTTGCACGTAAATAAATAATGGCCGTACGTCGCGGTATACGTAACACGAGTATAACGACGCGATACGTTGTCGCGATGGCATTTTACCGAGCTGGGTTCGTCGTCGTGTCGGACGGTATTTACCTTTTTTGTTCAGATAATTCTTGACGCATTTCAGGAACTCCGGCAACCGGAATGTGTGCATGATTCTATTAAACCGGTCATATATATATATATATATATATATATATATATGCACACACACGCGCATACACACACACACACACACACACACACACACACACACACACACGTGTATGAATGTATGCGAGCGTGTGGAAAGACGTTTCTCCGCGACAGCGTAAGTTTCGTATTTATTGTTTTACCCTCGTTAATATAATTGCTGGATCCTAATTAACGAATTACTACGATCGACAGCGGTGCGCCGAACCAGGGAAGCCCGGCCGCAGTTACGTACGGAAGGAAACCGGACCCGTGACGTACGAATACGACGAACGTCAAAAACGCGGCGACGGGATAAATTAAAACCGGAAACGACACGAATCGCGGCGTGCCGGAAAGCCGACGGGCAAAGTCGAGGAACGAGAAGCGCGACCGACGTCGTACGAGAGCCTCGACCGATCGCGCGTGCACAAGTTGTACGGAAATGAAACGCGCGTGTTTCGCGTCCGGCCGTCGGTAACAAACTGAACCGATTCCGAAGTCGAACCATGGCCAGTGGAACGACGGCGTCGTCGTCATCGTCGTCGTCGTCGCCGCCGCCGCCGCCGCCGTCATCGTCAGCGGCGGTGGCGGCGACGGCGACGGCGGCGGCGAACGCGTATAATATTCGTTCATAACACACACTCACACACACACACACACATACACACACACAGACGTTAGGTATACAACACCGGAACGTATATACATTTTATGTACGTACATAAGTGCGTAAGTACGTACGTATTTATGTACAGATCGAACGGGGAAAGGGTTACTTGACGCTTACTCCGCTATACTGGCCGTATAGCGGCGTTTGTATGCGTTTGAGGAGCGAGTAATTCTCACGTGGGAGGACGGCGTGCTAAAATAATAAATAAATAAATCCGACCACCGAGAGTGATGTATTATATTGTATTAGTCGTCGTAACGCGTTCGTACGTTTTTAAATTTATCGTAATTGTTTTCATTCCCACACCCTCCACACACACACACACACACACACACACACACACTCACATCACCTCTTTATATTATACACCAGCACAATAAACTCGTATCGATCATATACGCGCTACAATATCGTATAATACACACGCCGTGCAACCGACAACGTGCTTACCAGTCACGCTTATATTTAGCGTCCTCCTATTTTTGACAAAAAGACGACCGGAAACGTTTCGTTCGTTTTTTTCGCCCAACGAAATCTCGTACATTCCCGAATACGTTTTTATTACTATTGGCGAGCCAATAGTAACCCTACTGCCCCATTACCTCTCTCCGTATCGCTTAAGGATATGTTATTACGACGCAGACGTTACGCTCGCGCGAAATCGCCGACACTTTGGCCAGCCCGATTTTAGTGTGGTAATAACCGTACAAACCGTTTTCGACGTGTCTTTCCGGGGCCTAATGACGGAAGCGCTTTTCGTAATTACAATCCTGCAAACGTGCCTCTCGGATAAGTTACGGGTAAAAAAAAACCGTTTCAGGCATACGCACACCGACGTTTGAAATATTTTATGCGAAAACCCCGTCTCCGTTATTCACTTGGAGGGATACCGATGATTCTGTTAGACGCTTACTGAACTAGAATCGGACTAGCCAAAGTAATAGTTCTACGTAGTACGCATTTTGGCGGCGCATTCGACGAGTACCTAACCGGTACGAAAAGAATTAGACATTAACGTTCTCGGTACAATAATATATTTTATAACCAAATTAGTCGTCACGCTTAACAAATTTTCTTATTGTACACGAAAAGACGATTCGATGTCGTATATGTATAATATTATATGTATATATACATATATGTCGTATATGTATATTCTAAAGCGGAACGTCGAAAAACGCGTAATTTCGCTTTAACATTATTTTACGGCAAAATATCCCTCGAACGTAAATACGACAATAACGCATCGTGTTATTGACAAAAACGATCGTCCGTACATTCCAAATTATATCACGTGGTGTTATTTTTCCTTCCCCTTCGTTCAAAATGAAAATTCGATTTATTATAAGGGTTGGGCCAAAACGCTCGTCGTCACGTCCGCAGTGTCAAAGACTTAACGCGCCGCACCGACTGTCGCAGGCCGTGATTACTTATGCACATCCTTCCAAACCTACCTATATGTACAATAATTGGATTTTGAGTATTACGTAAATGAAGGTTTATAATATAGTGTATAATGTTCTAGAGATAGTGTCGTTCGTGTATTTATTATATATTATATATATATTATCTACGCAGCTCGTTTTAACCACAGGAATGACGTTGATCTTAATATTCAGAAGTTTTATTATTATTAAGCCTAAAAATTAAACGTAGGTATACAGACGTCAAAAAGATAAAAGTTGTGGTTCCTAGAAGCCGACAAACATGAAACTAATCCACATGTATAGAAATGACGATAATTACTATAGATAAAAAAACAATCGAAATATTTAAAACGTTTACGAAAAACGTTCGTCAAAAACATAGAAATCGTTATTAAAACGCGTGGAATTTCGTAGAAGAATGTTTAACGAAAAAGTCATAAATATTGTGATTCGATTTTTTTTTTTAATAATGAGTTAGACAGCTGCCCAGCGCCTGAGTTGTTGAACGGTAATATTGTATATTCGGTGATAATACGAATACTTGAACTCTACATATATATATATATACGTATGTTTTTCAAATTCCCAGACTGACAAAAATTCGACGTTGAATCTAGTTTTAATTTACGTTATTTTCGTGTTACGATAAATACTAAAAATACAAACGATAGTTTTCTAAACAAAATTTTGGTAAGTATATGATTTTCTACTTCACGCGGAATTTGTTTTCTTAGACAAAAAACGCGGTTTTCTCTTCCGACGTTTGTCCATATTAAATTATTATTTCGCATAATTGACAAAGTCATAACGCGTGTGTACATGTTCGATAAAGGCACGTCGACGCGTATATAAACGTTAATTTTTTAAAAAACCGTCGCGCCACGCTTATACCTCATAATATTTTAGAAATAGTTTTAATTCTCGACAAATATATATATATATATACGCTATTTTCGCTAGACACACGATATTTTCAGAGGTACGACAAAAAAACGTTATTAAACGACGGAGGATTTATATTTGTAGGTAAACCTAACGATATAATATATAACGGTAAACACGTCGTTTTCGTATTATAACGCGTATAGATAATAAACATTTTGTTATACCCATTATCTAGACAATACCGAGGTGGCGTTTAATCGTGTAGCGCATAAATTCGGTGGATACGTTTACGTAATATCGCACGCGACTTATGTATGCGAGTATATATATATACACATACGCGAAAACTACGCGGTTGGCGAAAAACAAACGAAAACTAACGAATATGGATAAAATAAACGTCCGTACTCGGGTGTATCGAAAAAAACCTCGTGCTTTAAACGGATGGAGATAAAAAGAAACACGTGCGCGCCCGCGAGTGGCGTGCGTACGTCGCACACGTTGTTGCTTCCAATTTCAACCGACGAACGTTGTGCAAGCACGTCGTATACAACGTAATATACGCGCATCGATGCAACGTCGCGGACCGAGGCGCGATATCAGATTCGCAATATTGCGCCTCTAAACGGGCGCTTAAACGTTATATTGTATTCGTAGATAATATAAATTTACGGGCGTGACCAAGGACTGTACGGAGATAAGGAATTAAAAAAATATTAATTTTTATTTCTTTTCCCCGTAACGTGCGCTCACTCATACACAGACACACACACAACGCTCTCGTGTATACGCGCACGTTGGCCATCCCGTCTTCGTCGTAATAATAATATACCTGCGCGTATTGTAATCGCCGTCGAAAACGATAAAAAAAAAAACCGATAACAGTAAAACTGTATCAATCGAAACTACGCACGCCGACTTCGTTCGAACGTAACGCGTAAATCGAAACGATTTATTTTTCATGAATGAACGCTGTTGGACGGATGTGCATGCATCCCCTCCAACTCCACTGTGCCTGTGATCCTTCTCACCGCGCGCGAGCCTTCGGCGGGACGACCGACTGACGGTCCGGTGAACCGTTTCGTTACGCGCGCACGCGTCTGTACCGTGTTTTCGTCGAACAACCAACGACCCCGGTCGCGGCCGCTACAAAGGCGTATTTTCGGTTACGCGCAGCGTCGGTCCGTGTTTATCACTACACGCGAACGTATCGCCCGAAATACGCTTTACGGGCGTTAACACATATATCGCGGGCCGACCGACACGCCAAAAACGCAACAATAACGACGTACACGCGCGTAAATGAATACGTCGATATGCGCCGCGACGCCGTTGTATAAATGAACGTGCCCGCCGTGTATTATTACCAAAATCCGACGCGAATCACAAAAAATAGCCGCGTAAATTCGTGTATAATAATCTCAGTCACCGACCGGGATTTCTTCGCAGAAGGGCCAAAACCCGCCCGAAATTGTTTTCGTACTTAAACGAAAAATCAAATAAAACCCGATTACGGATAGTTTACGAGGTCACCGTCGTGTACGGAATGCAACGCCGTATACGATGTCCACGATGAATGGTTATATCATAACCGAAACATGGCCGGTGTCCGGCGTCCGTAGTATATTTTGCACGTATATCCGTACTCGAACGTAAACGTCGTCATCCATCACGGCCGGCGTTCATATACGCTATTTTCGTGTATATTGTCGTAAAAAGTTATACATTCGTATACGCGTAGTATTTCGTACTACGATTAACAGCGCATGCTCGGCGGGTGCCGCCGCCGTGAGTTTGTTCGACGCGTTTGGCATCGGTTGCGGGCGAGATCTCTCCTCGTTCGACATACTGGACTATTAAATATAACGTACACACGCGCCCGCGTCGCGCGAGTTAAAACCGTCCAATAATAAACGTTTATTTATTACGACGACCACGACGACGACGACGACAACAACGACGACCAAAACAACAACAATAATATACCTAAAGGTTACTCGATAGGAAAATTGGCCGGCGTGTACAGCGCGAACGATATTAACGACGTTACTTACCGTGTTTCCTACTACGGGTCAGTGTCCATTGGATTGGCGGGAACGGCAGCGAACGGCTTCTGCTCGCCGGCGGGTCCACGATGATGTCTGGAAATGTATCGCCGGACAAGAAGCCGATGTCTAGAATAGAAACAAACCGAACGTTTCCATTAATCGAAAATTTCCGCCGTGGTGTTGTTGATATAATAAATACGTTAAAGCCGTCTGCGGGCTTAAGCGTTACGTAATTATAACGCCGTAATAATTATGCATTTTTTTCTCCGATCGATAACGCGCACACACACACACACACACACACCACGCGTATCGTTTATACTTCTGTTACAATGTTTTGGTATCAGGGAGTTTACGTAAGAAAAAAATACCAATAAATTATAATAATTTATCGTAATGGTTAAGGACATATTAAGGTTAATTTTTATTGTCCGTACTGAACAAGCTGGCCGTCCGACGGCGCCCAGTAATACCCGTACCATACAATTACGAATACATTTTCGAAAATTCCATAAAAAATAATCTCCATTGTAAAAATACGGATAGAATTTATAATCCCTAACGTATACAAACATGTAAGTGTGTGTGTGTGTGTTTCCGAAATCGTTAGTGTATACATTTACCTTAAATGTACGTACTAATTCAATCTTTATATAGATTCACGAACAAGTATATAGGTAAATATTTTTGAAGATATTTCGAACGTCAATTGTATTTATTTTACATTCACGAGCGTAACGTCCAACGTTCGATATTCGCGTATAAATGCGACCTACTAATTCACACGATTGCGTAGTTAAACGCGTACAAACATAATTTTTCGATTTTCTTGTTTTTTAAATAAATACGATTTATTATAAATTAAAAAATACGCGGGTACATTAATTAAGTTCGTTTTATTTGTTGACGTGAAAATACATACATATGGAAATATTACGGCAGGCTTAAACGGTTCTATAAATTAAAACCGACCGAACGAATTCAATTTTACGACGTTTTTAATCACTCTGTTGCCCACGTCCCTAATATAAAAACAATATTATTACGATTTATTTGCGTTAACGTTATTTATTAAAACGATCAAAGTAGAAATCAAAATAAGTACGTGTTCGCAAACTTTTACCACATATTCGAAACTATAATATACGAAAAAAAGGAAGCACAACAAGAGTTTAAATAAATACTTTATATATATATAAAACCATATAAACATATTCTATAATTGAATGATATTACGTAATAGGCTATAATAAGACGATGATCGTCAATCCTAAGATCAGTTTTTTGTGCTCGACACATTCAAACGAACAAGTACAGCCTAACCCAGCGGTTCCCAAACTTTATACACTCGCGGCGCCCTTTTGGAACTGAGGTTTTCTCACAGGGCCCTCGATAAAATTGACGACCTTTTAAAACGTTTTTTTTTTAAATAAAAATAAATAAAACTATAAAACAATTGTTCACAATACGAATATTTTATATTATTATAATTAAACGAGTACGTATATTATAAATTTGACGAATATAAAAACGTAGTTAATTGACATAATCGTAATCGTTATTTATCATAATTTATTTTTAGGCCAAGTAACGGTCGACGTCGCGACGTCCCTTTAATGACAACGTGGCGCACACTTTGGGAATCGCCGGCCCAACCTATTATTTTTTTATAAGGAAAATCATAACATACTGTTAAGTAAATAAAAATGTTAGAACACATTACGCGCGTATTGATCGAATAAAAATAATTACGGTTGGCCGTGAACATTTGGTGGCGTACACAATTCACAGAGCTTTTTCTCGAGATTGGTTGACCGTGCCATCGTGATGGCAACGGTTCAAAAATGAACAGAGGAAGACCGCGATACTAAATATTTCGTTAGGAAAAAACAACGAAAAAAAAATCCGCGATCGTTATCGTTGTTATTATTATGGACAACTGTCCGTTAAGGCGTAATGTTTCCATTATCCGTGGCTTATGACAACGGCAGACTTATTTCTTCGCGTAGACCGGACGATTGTTTTTTGTTAAATAATGTTTCGAAAAATTGTCGTGAAAACTAAGGGGAGAGGGGAGCGACGTCGAAAATGCGTATCCGAGAAATCGTTCCGAATTAAGCGCGGGGGATAGAATATATCGTTTACGAAACATTTAATCTCCAACGAATTATAATCGCGCGACCGACGCGTTTTAGAGTTATACGCGCGCGCCTTTTTTGTGTATATTCATATAGGAGCATAAAACGTAAATCATTTTTATTGTTTTAATTAATTACGCGACGTAACGTCAATTTTACGAATAAGTTAGCGCAATAATAAATGCAGCAATAACCGTACGTTATTATAACTCGAACGTACGACGTCATTCACAACAGTGCACTCTACGCGGGACGGGAATACCCCTCCATCCATAACAGCGTGTTTTATCTGAACGGACACGCAAATATACAGTTCATCACGTCCCACGCGCCGGTGTATTTTGGTTTTTCTCGTTCCACGTACTCGAAGAGAATTATACGCGCGGTGCGGTTTTTCTTGAATCCGTCGTGGTCACGTTGTTGTTGTATACACACCGATAGTGTATACCTACGCACCCTTACAAATGGTCCGCTCTCGATGCGCATGTAGTACCAAAGATACGCGTTATTCTCGTTTCTCAGCAAATTATTCGTGCACCCTGTTCCGAGGGCGACCGATAAACGCCGCGTGTTCGTTCCACCTTTTTACGTAACGTCGACGAAACATAGCGGTAGACGATCACGTTCGCAGTGACCGCGATGGTGATAGTGAGATCGTGTAATACACGACCACGTCGAAAGGTATGGGCGCTACTTCGGAATAACGGCGCTCCTTGTTGGGTCAACGATTATTATTTTCTCGCGAAATACTATAGTATACCGCGCTGTTACCGACACGTAGATGAAACGTGGTGGTTGCCGACTAAGGGACATAGTAGGTGATTTGTTACCTCAAAAGAAAAATACCTCGACATTATATACGGCCTGAGCTTTAATGAGAAACGTCGGACTTACGAATGAAGCGAAAATGAAAACTTACGGGAGTTGTATAATCGGCAAGATAGTCTTCTTTTGTAAGAAGCGAACGTCCGGAATGGCTAGGACACGTGCGGAAATCTAATACAGGATGTATTAGTAAAGGAAACGGATTTAAAAAAACACCATTAAGAATATCTTAGGGAGGGGGATCTAGCGGACTTGACGCTATTTTCGACGTGACCTATAAGATAGTGACAGATGGAGAGAGGAATTACGGTGGCAGCGACGATCTTTACGATACGACAAGTTGACGATGACGAATTTAACGAAAAAACCTTATTATAAAAATATATAAGGTATTTAACGACGCTAGAATGAGCGTGCGTGTATACGTAGATTGGAAAAACGTTCCCTGGCCCGTTTACAAATTTAACAAAAATGTAATTGGAATAATTTTTTGTTTTTTCAGTTAAACACTGGTGGCGAACGTACGAAATCGATTATTTTATAATTATAATTATAAAATAATCGATTTCGTTTAGGTAAGGAACGTTACGAACGTTTGATAAATAATTATTTATCAAACGTTCGCGTTTTCAAATAAATAACCACGTCGAGCGCCCGGCGTAGTGCGGTAATATCAACACCTATAACAATGTACCTAAATAAACTTACTTAGGTACTGTGTAATATACTCTACAAACTTGTTCCGCGGCATACTATATCGTAAAATTGTACGTTACATTCATTTCGTACAAATCCGTATTGTACTTGGTCGGGAATTTCGCATATCCCAGTATAAACGAAATTGTGTACAAAAAGGAGAATGTTTCGTTAGAAAAGTGTTTACCCGTGAACGTATAAAATATGTAGTTATATTCGTTTTCGAAACATATTTAGACGAAGTTCACATAAGAACTCGTGTATGAATAATGTATAAGTATCGACGAATCCGCGACTACATTAACAAACGACCTGTACGTATTCGTGATCGCGTACGATTAGTAAAATTTACGAATTAAAAAACGTACAATACGACCGACAGTACCGTGACGATTCGAAATTGTAGAACGGCTGATGTAAAATGCAGTGACGCGCTGGGGACGATAAGACGAGCGAGGCAAGTTTAAAACCGAACGAAACGTATACGTGAAATTTACTACGAAATAGGAAAGATTCATATCCGCATGGTCAATACCGTTGAATAAAACGTTATTTGGGAATAGTGGAAGAAACGGAATTCGCGAACTTAAGTAGATTCTGATCAAGGGTGCATTTAAGTGGAGGGAGGCAAAGAGCCCGTGGTCCTTTCCTCTTCTACGTGTTTACCCCTATGTCATTTTATAATACTAACAACTAAGAATATAAAATACTCACGAACATTTGTGTAGAATAAGCAATAGCGTGTAATTTTTTCTATAAACAATCTTCTATGCGATGTGTTACGTCTTGTATCGATCAAACAATAAGAATAATCAACGATGATGAAGACTCTCGACGTGTTTTCGTGTATATTTATCAAGTACTTCCGGTATGGGTATATTTTATCGGTTATCGATAACACCCTTGAGAGTAATAAAACGCGCACATACGGCCTCTAAAAAACTATAAAAACGTAGGGTCGTTTTAAAATCGTAGCGACAAAGAAACTGCACAACTACGATAATTTTACTATATATATATAAGAACGTGTGATGATTCCTTATACATTCCTAAACCGCTCCATCGATTTCCATTAAATTTAATATACAGAGATTTTGGGTACGGAGAGTGTTTTGGCGATATCTATTTTGCTCGGTGTTCACAGCACGTGTATTATTTAAGCGCGGAATTATTATCATTGATTGACATAAATGTCGCGAACATCGGCACACGGTCGCGAAACTATTATTTTTAGGTAAGTGAAACGTAACACGCTCAATGGAATTCAAAATTGAATTGAATACAAACAACTAAATTTTAATTCGTGTGCCATATGACAAATGGAGTTTGTTCAATTGCCGATTGTGTCACAGATTATTACTTTCACTGTCAAATCAATTATGCCAACCAACCGATAAGTGGTCGAATAACGTCTCAAGCGTGAAAAAAAAGGCTTCGCGAACTTCAGAAAACAGTCATGCGATGAGAACCAAAGCTGGAGAACCGTTTGAGTACGCACCGCTCGATCAAGACAAACACCGGAGGCACTAATTTATAACTCTACCCGTTCCATTACGACGTTAATTATGATGGCAGTTTTTATTTAAAATCCAAGTTCCTCACATGGACGCCCGTATTCGTTTGACTTGTAACGTATTACCTAATAATATGATATGAAATCAATTGAATAGCCTCCATTTATTCTTAATTTTATACGAGAAATATTCAAAAATCCGAAACACAATGGCAAAATTGATACTAGTTTCAGACGTTAATCGTCGAGAATATCTAATTTGTAAGCAGTATAAACACTGTGATTGAATTCATTTAAATGATAAGGAGACGTTACCTTTCGTGGCCTATCCATTCTTCTATTATCTATGCGTGTATGGCGCTCGCGAAATAGTTGTGATTATTTTCATATTGTACACCATTAATATCACTAGATAACATAAATGTCCAGCTGAGGAATAGGAGGGAGGAAACATTTTGATGACCAAACCTCACTATACCATTGCCACCGCCACCAATAATCCATATTACTGCATTTTTTCTTAATCCGTGATCTATGAGAGTAGAATACAATAATTGATAAGTCTTATATTGGATTTTTAACTTTAAATTTTCGAAGTTACATTATTTTTCTATCAATATACGTATCTAAAGGAACTCGACAATTGTCTAAAATCGATAGACATAATATGTTATTTTGCTTTTTACACGTGTGCATAAAATTTAAATGTATACAGCGACAGTTTTAATTAATTTAGATTGTAAAATTGTCAGAATTATGGCAGATATGTATACGAGTTAGCATATTTTATGATATTTTTAAGCATATTTCAAATATTTTAAAAAATTGAGTACTTAAACGCTCCGTTATTGCTGGGCAAAAATAAAATATATTCTTACGTTACTCCCATAATACCGTGTAATTTAAAAAAAACTGTTCATGATTATCATTAAAATGTAGGTTTTTTTAAATAAAAAACTTAAATTAGTACATTTTAAAAAATTACCGTCACTTTCGGGATAAAGAAAATATAATTGACTGTACTCGTATAATTTGTTTATTGATTACATTTTTAGTAAATATCTTTTATAGGTACCAATTTAAAAAATTGCTCGATTTTAAACGTTAGTTTTAAATTTAAATATTTTAATTTATATATATTTAAAGCATATATAGATATAACTCGGGCGTATATGCATGCTTATTTGATAAGTTTTGAGAGCGTATGATTCTCTGTCCTTTGGCTCTAGTTATAATAATATAATTAAATTATGTTTATATTTTTCGAATAATGTTTATAATAATTTCTTAAAAATTCATTTGAAACGAAATTACCAAAGCGATTAAACTGTCATAAAAATGTATAGCAGAGGTGGTAAATAATCACTCGTTAATATAATCCGGAGATTAGTAGTATTGAGGGGGATGGGGTTGTATAAAATATACTCCGTGGTACCGGCAACGCTCTCTGGAGTATCGAAATCATCTAGCGCAATAAGTGGTGATTTACGAAATCGAATACTAGTTGGCGAAATTTATAAAACGAGCGTCTAGAGTTGCGCGTGATTTCTTCGATTTAGGTGAATATTGTGGAACAACGACGTTTGCTTGTCAATTTGCGTAGAAATCGACGTGAATGATGCCAATTTTCAAAATATTTCAGCAACATCGAACACACTGATCTTAGTGCGACATTAGCGTGATCGTTATTCGTTTTTTTTCGCAAATCGAGCAAATTACAAAAGAACAACTACGCGATTCTTGCAGTCTCCCGGATGGTATTGGTGTTGTCAGTTCATTAACGAACTGCCAACGAATTCATTCAAAAAGGTCGCTAAATATTGACACTGGTTCGAAGTGTCGACCACCAAGTCCAAAACGTTATTTTTTACGGACGAAAATTGAAACATGATTAGGAAAAATTGGACGAAGTAATCGCTATTGAGACTCACGTGACAGGGCCCCAGACGTGACTTAAATAATATTTAAATGGCTTTAGGATCGCCGAAAACGGACGTTAGTTTTAAATTGACGGAACGACGCCCATAGAGTCACTGCTTAAGTGTACGTACGTAAACAAAACGGAAACCCGTTGTAATTGTGCGTCGGTGCAACGTGGGCGAGTACGAAACGCAAAGGCGGATCGCGTTATAATAATGGTATACGCGCAAGGGTTACACACACGTTCCGTGTAAATGACGTCGTGTGTACACGAACAGGAAGTGTGACGGCGACTAAATACTGTTTCGTTACATCCGGAACGAGATAAATTGTCCGCAGAACGGCATGTATTTTACGCACGTATAATTGCAATTGTTGTCGCCGAACGATCGATGGTGCCCGGCGGCATTCGTCATCGTGGCGTTGACGTTAGAGAAAAAATCGTTCGCACTCCGTCAATTATGTAAATAATATACTAATGACGCGCGCGTCAAGCGACTTAAAGCCACTAGAGGGCAAATGTTTAGAACTTTAAACGCTCACCAGCCACGACGACGGATATTACATAAATACTTTTCATTTCCATAAAAAAATATCGAATTACTAATAACGTGTAATAATAAATTATTAATTTTCGCGTTCGATTAACATACATATATATATATATATATTTGTTTTTTACGTCCTCAAAACGTTTAGTATCCGTTATGGAACGAAAATTGTATTTAAAACATAAATACGTTTATTGTTGTCGTTAATTGTTTACTAATTAAATGCGATATGCCAGGATATGTGCATGATGACGATAAAAAACCCCCAAAAAAAATCAACTTCAATTACTGAAGTGCAAACACGATGTCCATTGAATGGTTCATCAATAAAAAAATGTCTTTTCTTTTGAATTTAATATCGACAAATGTACATACGCGAATGTATGTTATTTCAAACATGGATCCGTTTTCAACGCGAAATCTCGTAAAAACGTATATTTTTCGACCAGTAAAATTTTCCAAAACAACATATTGATTTCTTATGTTAATAATCTTGCTACAATTTCTGTAAGTGAAATTGAAGCGCATGTCTTATGATATGTTCCTTTTGTTAAACACGAATTAGGTAGATGATGACGGACTATATGTTAGTCGACAAACTTGTACGAAAAGTCCCAGAATTTATATTTTAATAAAATTATAGGAATATTACTGGTATAAACACCAGCGAGTTGAAATTTGAATAAAAGCTCGGACTATTTCAAATAATGTATAGATATTCGAACGAATTATCGTAAAATTACCAATTACATTTCACAGTGCTTTAAAAAAAAATTCGTGATAAATACTACAACGCCTACATTTCTTTAACGGGTTTTCGGGAATACATTAAAGTATTTGTAAATACGCACACGTTTCAAATGTATGTTTTTAATTATCTAGGGCATAAACAAAACTTTTTAAGATCGTTCGATTTTATAGGTTACTCTATACTCAATTTATTTACTGTATATGTTATAAGTATTGATTTTTAAAGAGAGAAAAATTAAAAAATGTATTAATTACGTTACAGATTGGGTTCCATAAAGAAATTTAACATTGGATCCGTCATATTCGCTAAAGGACTGTTAAATCCTCCATTGTACATTGGCGTTAACGGAACTACCCGACAAACGTTATATGTATGTGGTTTCTAGCGAACGATTTACGATTTAATGTATTTAAGTAAGAAAATACGATTTTCAAATAACGTTTTCGTACAATTCGAATAAGCCATTTTATTTTAGAGAGTTTCTGAAAAAAATCCAGTCCTAAAAACTTTCCCCGATATATTCGGTTTTCTACGAAGTTTTATAAAACTACGCGATATACTCGACTGTACTATTACTATTCAGGATAAAAGTATCAATGAAGTACGCACATTTCATAAACTTCCGAAAGTCGTAGATAACGAAAGAGACCAAACGAGAAAAGTTTTTGTCAACCACCGAGTTCGTCTAAAATTCAACTTAACATATAAATTGCTGTTTCGTATAACGAAAATGATTCAAAAACGTATTTTTGCGCTTCGAAAACTTATAACAGAATAAATGCAACCATACTTGTAACCCGAATGTGTAGAAATTATTCGCAAAAAATCGATGTTTTTCAAGCATTTGCGTAAATTATTCTCTGAATATATATATATATATATATATATATATAAAGAGAGAGAGAGAAAGAGAAAGAGAGTGAAAATTGGAGAGAAAGAGTACTCTGACATGATCGACCGACACCACCCAACCGGCCGTGAAATACGAGCCACGCTGTCTTCGGGCCGCTGGAAAAAGACGCCACGCGCGGTCCATACAATATAACCGTAACGCGCTATAATTAATTTCGTATATTATTATTACGTCGCTATCGTGCCACCGACACGTGTTCGATATTCTCAGGCAACCGTCATCTCGGTCGTGCGAGTATAATAATGTAAAATATTGTAATGTCACGGTGCACAGGCTTCGGTTGGTAGACAAGTGTATATACTTACATCCCATTAATACCCATGCTGCGAGTCGTCAACCGTTCGCAACGAGGCACGTCGTTTCCGGTTACACCGCGCGATCCGTCGAGTGCTTTCGTTAATTTAAACTCGTCTAACCGCGAATCGAAATAAAATTCGCGTTACCTATATACGTTGTTAACGCGGGGGCTTGAAACATGTGTAGGTACTATATCATAATCGGAGGGATCAAAGGGTGTGACACGGCACTCGGATCCAGACATCAAGGACGTTCGTCGTAATTTTACGCGTAACCCGTTTACTTTTTTTTATAACTTTTGGTTCGACGCGACAATTTTAATTCCGTTTTTTTCTACTCGACTATTCTCTACATTGAAAGGTCGAGGAGAAGGTTTCATCAATTTTCGTTTCACGATTATTCCGTAAAATATATTATTAGGAACTTCGAACGACGTCTGGCTATTCACGGGCATGTATGTAAATGTATACGTCTAAAACTGATCTTAACGTTTAACGGAGTATTTACGTTAAACGCTTCGAAATTAAATTAATCCTCGTAACATTTACTTTATGCAAAAAATATCCTTCTCCAGCTACAGTGGCAACAAATACCAATGTATAGTAAACCCAACTCAGCCTTATAATACGCCTTATTTTAATGACCCACGAACATTTGACAAAAAATACTATCGAATCACCCGTGGAACCTTCCTTCAATTCATTACCCGGTAAAATTCCAAACTCGAATACACAAACCGAACTCACGTTTCACAGAATGTTAGTAAAACTACAAATGTTTCAGTTCCGGTTCATCTTACCATCTTCGCCGTTCCTCCTCCGTATGTTCCAAACGATAAGCTCTGATAAAAGACACGTATACATCCTCACCGTATACTCAATTTGAAAAATGTTTCGCTATTGCCTTAACGTCATTCCTAATCCTTTTACGGCTAACCTGATGTTCAAAATCTTTCCGGTAAATCCATCTTCTCGATTTTATATTTCTCTAAACAATCAGTCGTTAAAAACATTGGCCAAACTCCATCCTCGGTTTTTATCGTAAAAATGTGTATAAATAATTATTTCGTCCCGAATCAAGAGTTAACCGCTGTGATTAAATATAACACGGATATGCGTCTGCGAAAAATCGGGTCCACACATTGATGGTGGATATTTACTTCTGACGAAATATGATCACGAAAATCGGTTAAATTCTCGACGTTTACGGTTTTTACGCCCACGGCATGTTCGAAAAACCACTTACGAATTCCTCGAGGTATCAACGAAAAAAACTCGATAAACAACTAAAAAAAAAAAACATTCGTAATTTTCCGCCTTAACGACGTCCGACATTTTCAAGACACTTCGTGTCGGAAAAGAAATCAAAAACGTCACTAATACGAATTATCATCGTACGAACGTGGCCAGAAAGAACAATGCGAAATTAAAACGGAAAGTTACGTATATAATATATAGGCACGCAATTTCGTAAAAAAAAATATACTTAGTCGGAACTCCGACGCACCTCACGCCCACCTACCCATCCGCTGACGTTACTCCGAACCAATTTTCGCTCGCGAGTCGGCACGCACTACGATGCACCGTATACGACGGCCGTTCACCGATTACGCGTGAATATATAAACGCGCGCTGCAGCGCCAATTGACTTCAATTGCCCGGGGTCGCGGCCAGATTCATTTTTTTTAATTGGTCCAAACAGCGCCCCTCGGCTATATTACGTCGGCTACGATAACAATAATATAACCAACATCACGCGCGATCGTAATTATACACGCGCGTCCATTCGTATACTGTACTGAAATTTTTTTCCTGTCCGTCCGTAATTGCCAACACCTAACGTCGGTTGCTAAGCAAATCTGTCTGTTCATGTTGTACGCATTCGACCAACCCCTCGGCGGTATTCGCGAGACGCGCGTTCACTTTTTCGTTATTGAAAACCGGACGTTACGACGTGAATTGGCAAATAACATTTTGGAGCCGATATAGGACGATGACGGACAAGTGTTGTAGGACGTAAATTAAAGGACCGACGCGGGCAGTGACCCGCGGCGCGGATATTGATTAAAAATGACCAATTTTTTTCGTTCGTACGTCAGTCGCGTGATCCGTTCAATAGTAGTAGCCACGCGATCCGTTTTTTAAAACACACAAATCGAATGATATCTTAAAGATGCTATTTTTCTATTAGCTTTTGTTTAAACGAGTGAAAAATACTACCAAAAACCGGCTAGTGGAATATAATTTTCTCGTTATTGTTATATATTTACAAAAAAAGTTAACATTTTCACCAATTTTACTATACGATAAAAATTTCGACGTAGTTTTAAGCAAAATAACTACGGAGATTCGAAATAAAATTGTATACTTTTTAGTGTTTCTCGTTTGATTAAATACATTTACAATCTAATCGAAACTTAAACATTTCCTATATTCATTACAAACGAATTTTATAGAAAAAATATTATATATTTATATAACAATACCCAGCCATTAAGTATGATAAAAAGAATTAAAAATAATAATCGCAATACGAATTGTTTGTTTTATTTGTCATTGGTAAATGTCGATTTCCAGTCATATGTACTGACAAAAATCTTATTATACAAACAAATTGGACGAAATGAACGATACCCGTAGGAAATCATAGTTATTCCTTATTTATAGTCATTAACCGTAACACGAACATATACTAATCATTTATGCATTGCAGCCCAACTGCAATGAAAAAACCAAAATCTATACGTCTCGAGAGAAACTCGTACGATAGCATAGACACGGACGAGGGAGGAGCAAAGTTTTCAAACTCCTTTCTAAACTCTAAAAACAACTCGTTTTCGCTACTTAAAATGCTAACATTTCAATACGTTGATTGTGGGCACACAACAAAAATTGATTAAACCATGCTACATATTAAGGGTATTATAATAAAGAAAATTACAAATTTATATTCGTCCCGAGTGTGTATGTTTCTAAATAAAATCCCATACGCGTGATACCCAGTACCTCATTAAGATAAAAATACACGTTATCGTTTATCGCGTAATTTTTGAAAAAAAGAGAGATAAGCAAGTACGAATAAAACAACCTACAACCCTCGTGATATTAAAAAATATCGGCGATCATTTCGCTTCTTTTGTCAAACGTATACGATGCCGTAATGGTGTCTTGAATCATCATTGTAACATACTAAATACTAAACAGTCAATTGCCGTCACCAATAGCCAGTAAACGACAGGCCTTGACAAATTCGTTATTGAAAGTTCAAATATTTTTAATCACACGTCATAGTTAAATCGAGTACTGGCGAACATATTCAAAATTCTAAAACGAATATATATCATTCGACGTTTATTTCGACGCGAATTCATTTCACGAAATATAGATTTTGAAATTATATATTACGTACCGCGGTTCAATTTTGTATTGTTTGTTCGTAACTCGAAATTACGCGTTCATAGTATTGGTATTTTCGTAATATATATGTATATATATATATTGCGCGTATGTTTTGTACCACGAAAGAGTTTTATTTGAGTTCGCTAACAACGATCGTTGAATTCAACTTTGTTTGGTTAATCGGGTAATAAATATAATTCCGGTATGAACGGGCGGGTACCATAAAATATGTATTTTTGAAAGACGCTTCGAGTCTTTTCCCGACTACCGTGGAGACAAATTCACCGGATTCGTGCGGAACTATACATTCGCGTACCGCCACTGAATTTCGATAATCTTCTCGGCGATATACATAGTTTTGCGCGGAAAGTTTTGGGCGTACCTACGAGATCGGGGGCAATAAAAACGAAAACGCCGTCGAATAATATTACAAACGTTCGTGTATGTACCAGCGACCGACGCATTTACTGTAAAATCTTGATATTCGACCAGTTACCAAAAAGGTATAATGGTCACGGGAATCGTGATTCGTATTTACGTCCGTTGTTCGTACGTATTTGAGTCGTTTACTTCGACGACGTTCGCGCCACGCGAAATGAAAAATCGTTATCGAATGCGTGTACAAGTATTTTATCGGTGACGGACACCTTCCCCCGCCACTTTTCTTCTCGCTCCGAAATAACCGAAACAAACGGAAGACCGCTTTGTATTGTGCCGTGTGTGTCACATTGAACAATTACGCGCGATACACGAACCGGTTCCGATGATTTTTTGTTTCTTTTTTTTTATATTAAAAACCGTCCGCGTTGATCGTACGCCCCGCGTTTTATTTTTCGAGAAACGAACCGCAACTGGCCATTGTATAGTTCGCCGCACGTTATGATCGTGTAACGTGTTAGACGCCTCGCACAATCGTACATATTTAAAGTTCTCGTTCGTCCGGTTTACACAAGCCACTTTACCGATAGCGTCCAAAGTTCACGGTCGTCGCCGTCTTCGGCGAACCAACAATAACGTATACGACAACATGGTCGTCTTCGTACGCGGGTACCGAAACACTAATGGACAATTCGTTTTAACTCGACGTATGTGCGCGTAACAACAATATCGTGGAATGAACGAAAAATTGGTGTACGCTCAACGGTAAATCTCGTCGCGTACATAATACATTCGTTACGGGCACATAAAGAACAATCGCGTTATTTTTCGCCGCTTTTTAAGTACTTCTTCGACAACCGTCCACTGTCGTCACGCTTCGCTAAAATTCTTACGCTTTTTAGATAATGACGGAATATCGTACGTTCATTAGGTAACGGAATGTTCTCCGTCCATCCACCCGAAACTGGACATTCACGACGCGGATCAACAACGATAGACAGTAGTTAAACGATCCGGCTAAATAAACGTGATTAGCGTTCCGGCCCGTTAATAAAATAACAGTCGTATCCATCGTGAACCGCTTTTATCTTTCGTTATTATACAATACGTTTTTCGTAAAGCGCGTAATTATCGTGCCAACCTACAACACGACGAGATAACGAACACAGTTTTACAATAATTTTACAACGACTAAAGTCTAATCGCCAATAATATTAACGGCGAATTGTCGGAAGTCCAATATATCTGGTATTGAACTATACGAGCATAATTTACTTGTAAATATCGTGAATGAATCACACACGCTGGATAATCGGAACTCAATATTACATCATTGTTTATTTTGTTTGTTCCTAATCAACATGCATTATACTCGGAGTTCTTGAACGCATGTAGTTTTCCATACACATACATACACACACACATCCATTATCATTAGAAAAAAAAAACGTTTCAATTCATTTTAGTACATACGCGTTCGTTTCGAAATATCGAAACACAATTCGCGTACACGTGTATTTGACGAAGTAAAAATGTCGTTATAAAAAACAATTATTCGAGAACGTATTGTATATATATATATATATATGTTTTTTCGTTAGAAAACGCAATGGCATTCGGCTGAACAAAGGTATTTAATCGTACGCATTTTATTCATCGGAGTATATTGAAAAAAAAATTATGATAACAAAAGTGGACGTACCAGTTGGTTCGATCGCGTGGCGTATAAAAATTATAATAAACACGCGTGTCGACACGAAGAAAGTGAAATATCTGTGCGAAATGAGTCACTTCTCGGGTGCTATTTGCGAATACAATTCCGTTTTGTAAGACGACAGACCAACGTCGGGCACGTGCGTCGAACGGACATCGATGAAAATGGAAATACACCTAATACTCGGCGTAGCGAATACTACGCAGATTTTTCTCGACGTCCGGTTACGGAGTGTACACCGTACTTCGTAATTTTCATTCTCGATAATAAACGTCTATACGCTCAAAACGTTACGATAAACCACTTGGTTATTGTAACCGTCTGAATTTTTAATATGTACGTATACACCAGTTTGTACCTACGTAACCGATTATTATTCAAAAATGTTTACGTAGCAATTAATACAATTTAACGAACCTATGTGGCGACGTTAGATTGTAAAACATATAAAAAAATCGTATTACCGCCAATCATTGGTTGCCGACGTTATCGGTTGAATGTAGCGGATTTTCGTTTAATTTTCGAAATTGTTAATACGCCACCACCATCCGTACCACGATTACAATAACCTCGGGTTATCATCCCCTATTGCCTTCCCAACGCTCACGAAATTTCCACAGCGCGCGGGAATAAAACGACGGCGAAAACGTAATTCGCCCACACCGCAAATACGTGCCAGCGTACATCGCTCTACACCCGATATATCGCATCTACGGGATACACCAGCGGCGAACGTCGTGATTAAAGGGAACGGGACGTTTTGATCCGTTTTCGGGAAAAACGTACCGAATGGTAATTTAATAACAGCGATCGGTGATGGTGATGGAGGGACGGTCGTAACATTTCTAAAAAGATCGTATCCCTAAAATTAACGAATTCCCGGACGGAAATCTCTCCGGTACCTGATTAGTCATCGTTGTCCTTGACCATCCTGAGGACCGAAGTAATTATAATAATCGAACTTTTCGTTGGAATCGACGACGAGCCAATAAATATAATAATTCGTTATGACACAACCTCTTCACCACCACCACCACCACCACCACCACCACCACCACTGCCACCGTCGTTTCATATGGCGTGATCCGATTACGACGATTATGACGGCCGTTGTTTCAAAAAGAAACGACGACGACAATTTAAAACGCGGTAACTGAAACGGAATAGGTTGCGCTAGAACTCGATAACGACGACGTTAGGAAGTGTTAAACAGCGCCCGTGCGGTACGTGAACTTCACTATACGTACTCGAACACACCGCGGTCAAGTCCGAATTTGGTTTTAAGTTTACCTACATTTGTGCGGTCCGGTGTAAACGTAAACAACGCGATCGTAATTTTCTAAACGCGCGCCAGATAAAAATAAAAACGAACTATCGGCATACGCGCGTTTATGTAAAACGTCGCGTTTAAACGATTCACGTCTGTTTCGCGCGAATTATTATAAAATCGAAGGTTAATAATATTCGTACAAATCGTCATCCAAATAAAGGTAAATACGTTCTGATAAATTATGTAGTTCACACGAAAACAAATCAATCACCAACGGTTCGGTAATAACGCGAGTGTAAACGATATTCCCGTTAGTCATCACCGTATCATCGTACTTGCGAATCGATCGTTAAAACTTATCCACGTTAAACTACTCGACGCGCGTCGTAAACCGACGTAGAGATTTTCGCCACCGATACCGACCGCGAACCAATTATTATTCGTATGGGAATATTGCGTAGGCGGCACACGGGACGTCCGACTTAAAACCAGGAAAACGCGCGCGCGATTTTCCCCATGTTGAAATCCGTCGTAAGAATATCCCGACGGAAAACCGAATGAACTTCATCCCCTCCCCCTAATATGGGTACGTCGTATCTCGTTCGTCGAATTACGTTCGGATTCGAATAGAAAAAAAATATCGTAACCGTCACCGTATTTCATTTCTCCCCTACCACTACCCCCCCCCAGTAAGTATACGACGCGTCGTTAATACCGGAGACGACCGTGACCTTTACGACGCGAAAACAATGGGCCGACTTTGCCGCGGTCGCCGAAATCGCGTGAAATTCGGATAGGAAACGAGCTGCGCAACGAGGAGATACCAGTAAACGGCCTGTGTACGCGTTTCCACGTTACGTGTACAATAGATGCCTACTCTATTACTCGATGTGTAATTATATAACCCGGCCCGATGAGGAGGAGGGGACGATAACCGATCGTGGATATCGTGGTGGATGCTACGGGCGCCATCTCTGTCTCCTTTTTAAACGTCGTTCCCGAGTGCAACAACGGTTCAAGTAATTACGTTATTGCTATCAAACGAACACACCGTCGGGCAACCGCATCAAGGTTGCCGCGAGATTGTTGACCTATGCATTCCATTGCTAATTTCAAGAGAGCCCGCGCGTGCGCGCGATATATCGTGTACCGTTTCTTACGTAAATAATAAGTAAACAATAACGACGCGCGACGCGTGGTGCTGAGCTCGGTGTATGGAATGGCGATAACGGCGTACGCGCGTTCGAGCGCGAACGAAATACGCCGGCCGGAAAACACCGTTGTCTCCTTATACGCGGCGACGTCGGCGCATTTAGATTGGACGAAAGTTCCACACCCGGGACGGTTTTACGCGCGTATCTTACGTTCCAATCGGCCGTGTTATCGTCTCGTTCGCCGTCCGTTCCGTACGTTTCAAACAAATCCGAAAATCCCGAAAACGGTTTTTGTCGTAATAATAATTAATCGCCAACGATCGAACTTATTGTACACACACGCCGTGTCGCCGTTCGTGTCCTGTTCACGGACAGTCCTATCCGACGCCACGAGTACAAATAAAACGTCGTTTATAGTTCTCGACAGACGGACGCACCCGAGTTGGCTCGTTTGCGTAACAACGAGCGCGTGGATCGCGTGTTATCTCGCAAGCGGCCGTATTACACGAAAATCGTCGTAGAATGGCGAACAAATACGGCACGGTCAGACCGTTATTCGTAGTACGGAGCGTATTAACGTAGAGATCAATGGAAGAACGCGCACGCATCCGTTAACGACGCGCGATATGCCGTGAAAATCGAACGACGTACGTATCGATCGGCCCCATCGTTGGAATGGTTTTTGCGAACGCGTGTGTTGTACAACCGATTTATGGCGATTCACTATATCAACGTAGACCGGCGAAAGTAACAGCTTCAACGGCCGTATTATGGGATCGCCGTGGCAACCGAATGGAGATCGCGGGGAAAAAATCGATTTTGAACGGATATAATACCGCACGTACATCGTCGCGAACCGGTCCGATGGCTAAGCTACGAGCCTATGTTTTCGCCGAGTTTTTCCGGCAATGCAGACACGGTGTACGAAAAACGGACGGATATAAAAATGCGATAACTTTGTAGAATAGCGTGGTGGTCGCCGTCGCATTTAATTAATAAGACCAAACGGAACGAAAACGTGAAAAAAAAGGCGCGTTTCGTCGTGAAACTCGAAACAACGATGCAATTGGTTTATTATTTGTCTCTTGTACGTTCGAAAATAACGAACACAACTGTTGAGATAGCCTATAGCTAAGGCGTTTTTCAATAACAAAGTTGACCGTTTAACCTACATTACTACCCAATGAAAAAAATATAAATATATTCGTCTAAATGGTTTACTTTACGCAAATTACGTTCGGCTATTCGGTTATTAAAAATTACGGATTTTTAACAAACACGCGTGGACGCACGCGTACATACGCGGCCTTATATTCGAATATTAATCGTACGTACGTTAAGACCGTACGGAAAATAATTTACGCGTAACGTGAAAATCACACGCAAACGAAAACACCGAGTTGCGTCATCTCTTTGCGTTACGTAATTAGTAAATAAACACGTCTTATTCGAGGAACGTTGTTCGTTATTTGTCTATCTACTATCCTAAATAATAGCGCAACGTGAACAAACGCTATGATAATCTCTGGACGTTGGCACGTACGTTTAAAAGAATTATAATCCACAAATAGCTTGAATAACTTGAATGGTAGGCGACCAGATTTAGTAAATGTAGATTTAACGTATAATATATATATATATATTAGTATATATATTACCGGCGTCTGCGAATATATATATATATTTTTTTTCCAGTGTTAAAATGTACTAAAGTTCTTTTCATATTCCGTAGCGGACATTTAGGAAATGGCGCTGTCCCGCGTTCTTCGAACACGTAATTGATTATGGAGAAAAATCGAAACACTGTCGGGAAAACAAACGGTAACTCAAGAAACCCGATCGACCCGAACATCGACATACTAAATCGGTTCGACGTTTTTGATTCGTGTAATACATTGTGTAATAATTAGACGGAATTAAAGTATCCGGTCGAACGCCACGGTAGAACATACGTACGTACTTCGGTAGATGCGGTACATCGCTCACGGTATAATCACTACGGTAATGTGCGAAAATGCGAACGTTACACGGTCGGGACGGTCCATTATCACCCGACTAAACAGGAAAATTAACCTGGAAATTGTGTTTAAAATATTTTCGCGATACGTGTATTCGAAATAAAAGCGACCTGAGCTTACGTAATTTTCGCTCGGTTCATATTAGAATCGACACTTTTACGGACTTACGTAATGACGTCTCGTTACTCGTTTCTACGGCTTCAATAGTAACAACAGCCATGCGCACAGGGGAAGCAATGTAGGTAACGACCTAACCCGCGAGACTTTCCGTGATTTTTATTATTTGAATTATCGATGAATTTGAAATTTCTACGATTTATTTTTTTACGTTTCTTAACGAAGTAGTTTAAATTTTCGTTAACGGAATATAAAAGAATAAAAATTGGGTTTGAAATCGTTTAACGTATAATTTTAGGTTTAGTAACAAGTTATAAAGTTCACTGTTTGCAGAAAAGACCTTTGCATGTTTACGATACTCATTTTTACCTAATTTTCGTTTTATTATAAATATATAATTTTTTTTCAATTTTTAAACTGAATTTAGTCATTTTCTCGCTCTTGAAACCGTCGAAATTCTTAATACAATTTTTAAAAACGGCATATACCGTAACGTACTCAACGGATATTATTGTGCGTTATTTTAATCTATTTTTTAAGCATTGTTTATTTATTAACTTTATTCCTTTTAAACTTTATTTTCTTTTTTTGTAATTCAAACAATATATTTCTACTATCTCAAATTTTGATTCTGAAAACACGTCTGTACGATATATATATTTATACATAATATACACTAAGAGATATAGTCTTGCTCGATCAATTTAAAAGTTAGTCAATCAATGAGCTCGCAAAATAATTTTTTACGCTATTTAATATTATAACGTTTCTATTTTGAATGAAAATTCACAATACATTACCATTAGTAGTAAGTATTCCTATCCAAAATAACGTTAATTGTGTAATACAAAACACTAGTGCAAGTAAACCGCCCCTCCCTCTTTCTAGTAATTAATAATTACATAATCACACAAACGTATTTCGAACAAAAAAAAACGAAATTTTGTTAATTGAACACTGTGTTATAATAATTTATTATGTATTATGGGTGCCACTTTTACCAAGTTGGCTGAAATAAACGCAACGGAATTTATAATAAAAAATACTACTGGATAGTACATTTTTTTGATTATAAGTAAATGTGATTAATATATATTTTATTAATGACACTAAACAAATTAATTTTATCAATGTGGCGTAGATAAATTATTATTATTCATAAATCACGTATAAAATATAATTTTAAATATAAATTCCCAATCGTATACACAAATTACGGACGTATATACAATTTTAAAATTACTAAATTACTAAGAAATTATTTACGGTTAATCCAAAAATGAAGTTACAAAATATATTAAATTACATACTTCTACATCGGGTAATTGAAACAAATATTAATATTTTGACTACTTCATTTTGGAATTATCAAAATCCAATTAAAGTAAAGGAAAAATATTTAAAATAACGAATATATTTTTGTTATATTATACCATCGACAAAGAAAGTGTAGGTCCATGTTATAAAGTAAAATAAATATTTTTTAACGCGTCAGCTAAAAATAATAATAATAATAAAGTTTATGTTTAATTAGAGGGTTTTTCAAAAGCATAAAACGAGAAAGTTAAAATAGAACGTAGATGGTTTAATTATTTTTGATTCGTGTGCAGAAAAACATTTTTAAAAAGTCGAAATTGGAATTGGATATATAATGAAAACGTATCTTTTATCGCTTCTGATGTTTATTAAATAACTTTTTTAACGAGTAAATATTTAAAAAGAATAATACAATGTTACCTGTTTTCTCGTAAAAATATTAGCGCCAGCAGTTAATAAATTATACAAAAAGTAAAACAAAACTAAAATATTAATAAAGCGAACAATTGATAATCATTCAACACACAATGCAATTATAATTGTATTCGGAAATCAGTCACAATATAAAATGACAAGTACAATATACTGTTATAGAAACACAGTGCTTGAAATTGAAACGGTGTTTTTGATAATCATAAAGAATAAAAATGTTTACCAATTATTTACGTGTTCATTTATTTATACGGGACGAGCACTTTCCAATTAATATATGCGGTACTTAATCTGAAATTACGAATCAAATTGTATAACAATTATAACACAGATAATTAACCTATAGACTGCGTTAAAACGGTAAAACGAGTTAGTATAAAATCAAAATCTCGGATAGGGGTATGTAGTAACTCAAAAGATAAAGAAGATAAGAAAATAAGGAAAAAGAACGGGTAAAATTGAAGGGGCTATTTTTTTTAATGAGTTATTACAATAAACGTTAGGGATCGTGAGTCCGAAAATTATTTACGAGTCTAGTTGTTAGATGAAATAATCGAATATAGCGATAATAATCGAATAAAACGAATAGCGAAAATGAAAGACAATTATTATTTACCTCGTAGACCGTGTTCGACTCCTTTAGTCTGGTGACGTAACGAATTGAACAAAAAGTCGAGTCGGTGCCTTCACTTGCCGAATTCACCGACAATGTTAAATGAGCTAAAATGCAGATTATTCGTAACGAGTAACTTCACTCGTTCCTCAAAATACCGATTCCTTGGAAAGAGTCGAGGCTTGTTGCTGGGATATGCTATATATTCGTACTGGCGAGGAGACGAGAATCATCTCAACTCGCACCGGCAAGAAGACAAAAGTCATCTCGAACTATACTCGCACCGACGAGGAGACGAAAATCATCTGGAGGGCCTGGAGCATAATTTTTGTTTTATATAACATTTACGAGGTGTGAAGACCATGGTGGTGAAACGATTAATCGGGTCGTCTCGCTATAGAACTCGGCGTGTTTGGCCTTCACATTGTTGGTGACGTTTGCCTTTATATTTGTATACTTTGTATCTGTTTCTTTTGGTAAACATAAAATCGTACTCATTTAAATTGAGTAAGGGATTTCGTGGGATTTTCTCGTCTTTCGGCCTAATATTTGTTTTATTCAGTTATGTAACCCTACCCAGATGGTCGTCACCTCAAATGTGTGTTTACGTAATTTTTATGAATTATTTTTCGTATTGTAAACGCGACTTATGTATGCTTATATAATTCATTATCCTTCGATAATATGATCGGTATTTTGAGGAAATCCAGCGTAAATTATTTTTGGTCGAAAGAAAATCTTAGATTTAAATTATATATTTAAAGCAAAATTAATTATTGTAATTTTAACGCACAAGCACATCATTAAAAGTATAAGAGAATTTCGTAGGAATATTCTGGGTGCAATAAATTAAACTGATCAGTGTACGAGTTTTATAAGACTCACACCAACTATTGTATTCTTTTTATAGAATTTTGTCGTTTTTATTGTAAGATATTTGTCGTTCGTTTTTTTTTTTTTTTTTTAATAAATTTTGTTAATTAACGTCTAAACCCTCTATATTATATATATATCTTCTTTATTTGCGCCTCTTTTCCAGCTATTTGGGAAAGAAGAATATTATAAATATATTATATAAACTATATATATTAAATTATTACTATATATATATATCATTATATTATTATATAATATATAATAGTTTCGAACTGTTTACACCGGTTACATTATAATTAAAATTTGCATTATTTTTTATTTTAGTAGGTAAGTAAAATTTGTTGGCTTTAATTCGTAATTCCAATACAATAATTCAGGTTTGTGCAAAGACCGTGATATATAATGTTGATAAAACGATAAAACGATATAAACGATAAATAAAACTTCTATTATATAGAAATTGACACGAAAACATATTCATATTTATTATTTTTGTTTACGAATACTGTTGAGGAGGATATGAGGATTGCTAGTGTGTGCGTGGAGGATGTGGGAGGCCGGGCAAAATGGAGGTTTAAGACGAAGGTGGAGGACCCCAAATAGATGGGATAAAGGCGAAGGAAATGATGATGATGATGATTATTTTTGTTTACGTTTTCCCCCAACACTTCGTCCGGTCTTTCAAATTAACGTTGATGAAAAAGTGAATGGATTTTTCCTTATAATCTATCCATCAGTCTTAATTAACCCACCTACCTATATATTATTATACATACACTATTAGTTACACTTACATTGTACAGTATAGTTGCTCGTCATGCGCGCGCATGTGTGTGTACTGTATATTTATATGTTGTAACCCTCAAGAAATAATAGGACAATTACGAAACTTACACGTGCGGAGGGATGTCCAATTAATTTGTTCGATAACTGAATTTCATTTGACACATGCGAATAGCCCACTCTGTATATATCATAATATTCTGACCACCGTATAAAGTACGGCGTGTACGAGATGAGAATACAAAAACGTACCATGAATACAAACGCGAGAGGTGAATTGAATACATTATAGGATATCGTACACGAATACTACTAAGGTGCCCAAAAGTTAGATTCTTAATTTTGAGAATAATACTGCGGTGGGGAAGATCAGCTTCAATGTAAATATTTTTCTAAACTAAGTTACGCTGCGTTATTATATTCCAAAAACGATGTGTTTATTTATAAATAACAGTTTTAAGCATTTTCTAGATCATATTCATTTATTATGTACATTTAAGAACAACTGTTTCGTGTTTCTAATTATTGACGAATCGAAGAAATTAGATGATATTTAGCAAAGAAGAATTTAATGAGAATGCGTTGTGTTCAAAACCGATTAAAACATCTCTTATTTCTCACGTATAGATCCCGAAACTATCGGAACATATTAATTCAAATTGATAAGCTATTAACTTTTATTTACCTTATCACTAAAATGGTCGTGAATCGAATAATATCATGACAATGTACTTTATGTTTTATTATAATTGTCTAATACTTGTTTTTGTGGCATGTTGTCACACAAAAAAATACATAAGGTGCTTAAATCACGGGTACCACGACACGTTTCGTATTGTATGTAAATTAAAATACGTAACGCGGAATTTAAAAGTATTTAACTGTGTTTTAATTCCTCGAATTTCTAGTATTCCATTAATCCAAAACGATTTATCGATAAAAAAAAACTTATAATAATCTTCGTGTACCGTACTTAATAACGTGTATTTTATCAGAATTTGTCGATTTCTCTGATATTGTTCGTTAATAAATTAATACGAATCTGCGTCCGAATTGGTACCTACGCCGAAAAACTGAACGGGTTTCTACTAGGTATTTTTAAATAAATCGAACATTTTAAGCGATTGTAAATTCGATTTCAATTTTTGTAAAAGACTTTCGAATGAAGTCTAAATGGAAGTTTTAAAATCATTTTCATACCACACATATGGACACATTTCAGTTCATCGATAGTTTATAGAAGTTAAAATTGAAACCCACGTCATACTCAGAAGTGTTAAAAAATAACAGAATCAAAAATCAATAGTTAAGCAAACATAATTAAAAATTGAAACGGAAAAATTAAAAAAAGTGTTAAATGACTAAAATTAAATTGTAAATTTTAGATTAGATTGTAAATTCGTTATACACTATTACCGCAATAAGAAATATAAGGAAAAACAATTTGTAACCATACTTATTAAATGTCGTTAGTCTGTATGAAATAAGAAGGAAAATTGAAAATAATTTTTAAATAATCCGGGAATCAATCGGATATTACGAAATATACTATCGAAACGTGGACGGTCAACTTCGCAGACGGTAATGTTTTAACGACGTGACAATATAAAATGTCATTAGGTTTCGAATGGAAGAATGTACTCAATTATCTAAACACGTATTAAAACATACAGGAACGAATATATTATACGTTTATTTTAATAATTATATGGTCAATTGAAATAAAATTACAATTATAAAAACGTATATCCACCTAAACGTTATTAAAATACGTATAGTATAAGACGCCTTAAAAAGACGTTCGAATCGCGCGCGTGCGTACAAATGTGGGCTTTTTTACAGTTAACGCTTGGCATCCACCGGAAGTCGATGATTAACGTGAATTGACGCCATTGAGACCGTACGGAATTAAGAACTAAAAAACCGAATTAAAAATTGCCGAATGACTCACGTAATAACGTTATATTTATAATAATGATACGTACGTATTCATGACGGACATAAAATATGACCAAAATTCAGCGTCGCCGCAGTAGATGATACAATAATTAATCGATAAAAAAAAACGCCTACGAAGGACTTTATAGGAACGTCGTTTTCGAAACGTCTTTCGCCACGACTTACAACAATAGGCGGGAACCACGGTTTTTCCCCGTGACGTTACCGTATTTCGTTTAACCGTACAATAACAAATTACGGGTATAGTTGCGTTGTAAAGACATTAAAAACGCCGCTAAAAACGATAAACGAATATTTCGTCTCAAATAGAAGTTTCCATTAATATAAAATATTCGTTCGTTCAGTAAATGATACGTTGAGAATGTTGTTTTTAGATCCAAAAAAATTTGTTCCGGGGTAAACAAATATTTTCTACCTATAACGTTCTACTGACGCACGGCCGTTAAAAATTGAAATATCTTATTTACAAATTAAAATACGAATTCAAAATATCATCGCTGATGATATAAATAAAATAAACTTGAGAAAAACATTCTAACTTAAAATTATAATCGTATAATATTGTTTCCAATATTTTCAATAAATTCTCCTTACTCTAATATACTACACAAGTGCATTATAACCGTGTCCAACATTTTACGACCGTTTTAAATAAACTGCAAAAAATATAGTATCATTTTTAATCAAAGCAAACTTTTTAAAACGTCATATTTAACGTTTGTATTAAAAAACAGAATAAAATACGTTTTAACCATAAACGGTAAAAAAGTTTGTCCTCTCCGAGCGGTTGTACCCATAATAACGTTATCCGTAATTTGTCGAGAGTTTAACCGCCACGTATACGATAATCCAATTATTTTTAATAGCGCTTTATCTCGACCAAAAATCATTAAAAACCGTTACGGAAACTGAAAAACACCTAATTAACCTTAATTAAAATAATCCTTTCTTTAAGAAGGTAAACAAATTTAGATCGTGCTTTAATATAAAAGAATATACGAGCGTAAATAAATCTAATAAACGTGCGTTTGTTGTACGCAATTAACGAAGTATTATTTAAGTGAAACGGAACTTATAACAAACAATTAAGTACTACAGACGTTGGTAAACGTTCGAAATAACAAAAATCGTTAAAACGCTGCGAAATTAACACACGTAATATATTACACATTATGAACAAAAAACAAATGTATCTTCGAATATATATATATATTATTTCGAAACCGATAAGTTATTACTATCTAATAAATTAATTGTAGTAGACAAATATTTATTTTAGAATATACGAAGGTAACGACGTTGTACTCGTATCTGATTGTAATACTTTAATTTGATAAGTACTCCATTAATCCGCACATATATACATATTTATACATATCGATTGATAAATAATATTACGCGTATTCTATTCAGTTACAATTTTCATATGGAAAAATACACCGCTCGAAATGTTAGAATATTCTATTTACGATTATTGTACGTCCCGCCGGAAGAGGAAACATAGTTTACGGGGACAAATTTATAATAAGTCGAAATAAATATACAAACAAAACCGGCGTAGCGTCCGTCAATTACAATGCGCAATTACGTATTTTCTACGTTATTCGTCACGCGATTACGAATCGTTTCAACTCGGAAAAAACACTAACATAGGTAAACCCAAACAGCCACGTGAAACGGAAAACGGCAACATTTAACGTTGTACTCTTTTTGATATTTACTAACGAAGCCGAAGACGAATTTTATTGTTACTCGAGTTAAACAAGATATACTCGTCGCTAAACGTATAATATTTACATTTTACTCGCGTTTACGCTAGTTAGAGCTATATAATAGGTGAGGCTAAATCGTTGGAATAATTTAATCGGAATTAACTACTTAGCTATAACGCACAAATTGTAATAATTGTAATATTCGCCGATTAAGGACACGGCGTAAAAAAGCGACTAAAATACAAAAAAAAAACGTCCGAGGTATTACTATAATAGACTGGAGATGGTCTACCTTGAAATACGAACGTTCGGGTAAAAAAAAAATCGATTTCGAACGTAATCCGTCAGTAGTCCAAGGAGCAACGTACATAATATTCGTCGTACTCCAATTACGATTAAAGCGCGCGTGTTTCGTGTTCTCCGTTCCTCTACGAAAATCTGCGCGCGTTGAATGGCGTCGAGCCACAAACCGGAAATCGAAACGGATCGACCGTAAACGCCGGGCATTTTCGTTTTCCGATTGCGTTATAATATAACGCGGACGACATTATGTATGAACAGTTCATAGCACGCGTCGTGTTGTCGTTGTGGCGTAAACACGAACACGGAGGTACACCATATAATATTGTACGACCGCGAATACACAATAATAATATATTCAAATAGGATCGAAGCACTCGGACGTTTAAAATGTTTAAATTATCAAAACGTTCGTGTATGACAACAACAACACGACCAATATACGTCGAGGTTTTTGTTTTTTACACGAGCGAACAACGAATAACGTCGTTTTAACGAATCATAATCCACTGCGGCGGTATATACGTATATACTCTCGAGAATATTTTGGTGACTACGCCTTTTGTGCGCAATTTTTAATAGAATAATAACGATTAACACGACGTATCCACGGAGATAATTCGATATTTTCGCGAATCCGTCGTTCACTCCGCGAAAAATATCTACCCAAACGTGTAACCAAACGTTCCGTCACCGATACCTTCCGTGTGACCGCTCTCGATGAAAAACTTAAAAAACAACGACGACGTTTAACCGATAACTTCTTAAAAGTAAACGCATACACACGTAAATATATAAATATATCGGTAAATAAATATTACAACGTATCGAAACGAATTTCCGTATTCTTCTTGACAACGAATAATTTACGTACAATAGTATAGGGATTTTGATATTATTTACGACGATGTCGCGAACGGAAGGGACGAGTATTTCATTGTCATACTCTCGTATAAACGAAAAACCCTCGCGCCACTACGGGATTATTGTTCCGAAAACACATACGTTTCTGTTTATAATAATTTAACGGATAGTCGTCGTCACGATGTCTCCGACCCTTTGTCAATAATAAATAGCTAAACAATACGCTATCGTGCCGTTTTGAATTTACCAGTTGTATAGCCAGCCAACGTGCCGAATATACACTAAATATTTCGAATACTTCGCATCACGCACCTACGTTCGATTGTGTACATTTCGACGTTAGAAATGATGTTTCGAATGGTTTTGCGAGAAAATGGAACAGAAATTTACGTTATAGCGAATAAACACGCGCGGACCAATACTATGCGCGAGAGAGGGCACAAGGTTTGGATTACTCCATCAAAATATTACGTCTCGATTTCCATTATTCAAAATGTAAGCGAATAATCTATAAAAAATACTCGTAATAACAATAGTTTCCTCGTTAATACATACGTAGTAAAAACATCGTCCGTTTGCCGATTATTATTTTAATTTTCAAGTAAGAAGACTCCGATAAAGGCCTGTTTATCTTCTTCCCGCGTAAATTGGTTTTTCGTCCGTAATGTTTAACTATGTTATAATATTGAATTAATTGTCCACGGTCAACCATTAACTTTTTCGCGTCGTTTTACACATAACCTGCGAACATTGCGTTTACTCGAATTGAAAGTTTCGTATGTTAATGACTAATTCAATTTTGCGTCAATCGATACTATATCGTACATAATTTAAGGGGCTAGTCTGGTAAAAAACGGATTTTTTTTGTATATTTTTATTTCATAGAAGAAACAGGTTTAAAGTAATAATTTTTTTTATATATTAAAGTAGGTATTTTAATGAATCAAAAAAATATAAATACATATTTTTTCTTTGTAATTGATGCTGTAAAATTGTCCGGTGAAAACGGTGCTCTTTTTTTATTGTGGCATTGATTACTCCATTTCATCTCCTTTGTTAGTAAAAATTCAAACAGATTTAGAAACTAGATATCTGTAGCCAGTGGCGAACTTAGACCTGAATTTCGGGGAGGGGGGGAAGGGTTAATTTTGAAATAAATAAATCGGGTGACCCTGAGGAAACAGGACACATTATAAACTTTAATAGATTATTCATTTTTAATTAACACGTTATATTATAACGTGTATTGAAGTTTAAACATATTTTAATTTTTCATTATTATTGACTAAAAATATACGTCTCATAAGAAATTAAATAATCCTAAACATTTTCGGGGAGGTTTTATCCCCAAAACCTCCCCCGTTAGTACGCCACTGTCTGTCACCATTGAATGAATAACGAAAAAACAATTTCGTCAATAAAAAACAAAACAGTGGCATTTTGAAAAAAATTCACTTTTTTCAACCTAATTTGTTTATAAAAATTATAAATATCGTAGTTCAATCGATCGATATATATGTTTAGAAGATATCCTCAAAATTTTAAGTTAATTAGATGAGTAGTTTTTTTAAATCAATTGCACGAAATCGAAAAACGTTGTTTTTATAAAAATGCATTCAAAGTTTTTCTTGTTTAACATTCATTTTGGATTTTCGCTTAATCAAAAACGCTTTTAAAATCAAATTTTTGTTAAAACAGTCTTTGCTAAGCTAAAACAATATTGGCCACTTTGGAGAGAAACGCGTCAAACAATAGTAAGAAGTTGCATTATGGCAGGTTTCCGAAAGAAAGAGCGGACGGGCAGCTACATGCAACTACAGGCTATGACACACTCAGCGCAGCGTTTCACGTTTAGACTCATTCTAGCTTATTTTTTATCTCAGAAATGTTTCTAAGGATCACTACTATATTTCTACATATATAAAAAATGTAAAAATATTTAATCCAAAAATCAATTTTTTCAAAATTAGTTACCAAACTTTTTAGTTCCTTAATAACGATAGTTTTTCTATGAACACTAAACGAAAATGCATTTTTCGTGAAGTCAACGTCCAGTTCCAGGAAAGACTGAATAATATCGATAACGGATGTTACATAATACCCATATATATATATATATATATATATATATATATATATACTAGAGAGAGAAAACATACCCTCTACACTGAAAAATCGACGGCACACCCACGGCTACCTCCTCCGAAATGTTTAATACGACGTCATTTATTATAATAGACCTCTTCACTCTTGGCATAACGAAATCATTCTGTCGCAGTCGTCACCATGACAACACCCCAGGGAAACTTTTGTAACAGGTTATCAATAACCGACACCGACACCAGGAGCTTCACGATATTACGGTATACTATCAAGCTTATCGGCCTGTACCGACCAATGTTTTTTCAATCAAATTACCATTAAACAGTTACCGTTATTATTAGTCTACGCGTCACGTAACACACACACACACATACACATAGTCTCGATGTGATCAATGAGCATAAAAATAATGTAATAACGATACAAAAACTACGGCAACAATAATAATAAAATAAGTCTTCTCGAACATTACCGTATAAACTTCTCGTAGGTCTTCGACTCGTATAATAATAATAAAGCTTATCTACAAGGACATTTGAAATGTTTGAAAATGAAAATGAAAAACAATCGGTAATACAATGGTTCGTACTTATATTTAGTATACTTATATTATCGATCGCTAATTTTTTTTGGATGTTTCTTTAGTTTATTCAAATTTCAATCGCTTTATTTAACTGTATATAGTTATTTTCTATTGAACAAAATAGAATATTGCTCAATAATTTATTAGTAATCTGTTAACAGCTTTGTACGTATATTATATACTTAAAAATAACTCAAATTAATCAGTTAACTTAATTTTACTCAAACTGTTACGCGATAAAATACAACAAATTTTCATTTCGATTACATTACAAATAATCTTAGCGGATATTGTTGTATTTTAATACGCGGATCTAATTTTTAAATTAGATACCTATACGCTTGAACCATCACCACTGGTGTTTCAGAATTATAATTTCTACGTTACGTTTGGCAGAAAGACTCGGGATGCGTTATTGGCGATTACTTTTCATTTCTGTACGACCGAAATCGTTTTTGAAAGGACGACGTCGATTTAATGAACCCGTACGTGTACATAGGTTATATATATATATAAAGAGCGTGAGGAGGTCACTAGAGAGTCGGTCGGTTTCGATTAAACGAACAAATTCGTTGTACAATCGCCGTACTCGCGAGCGGAACGACGCGTGGCTTCGATGAAAGGATATGAGGACGAAAGAGAACAAACTTCATGTTTAATATAATTGTGGGAAGTTTCGTCGTTTATTTGTAGTCAGTATTAGTCTTATTATTTATCGAACACTCTCTATGCATGCACTATGTGTTTTCACGGCCGGTACGTACGTCACAGTAATCAGTTTTCCAATTAACCGAATTATACATACAAACACGAATATCTATAAATAAATATATATATATACATATAAACGACGGTCAGTATAAAGCCATTCTCAGACATTATATGATAGTCATAATAATAACGATGGTCGATTCGGTAACAACACCAGAAACACATTTATTAGTAGATATATATATATATAGAATAAGACGCATTCTCTCTCTGCATATATAAATATACCCTGATTATACAGTACTATTCTCGGCGTACCTCCGATGACACTCTCCTCCAATCACTCGAAACAGTGGACGACGGATCCATTTGATTCTACACATCGAACGCTCGAACAAAAACTATAAACATTCGAGCCGATACTTAGACATTGTTATCGAGAAATATGTAGCGAAAAAACTATTAACTCGTCCGAAATTGGTGATTTTTTTTTGAAATTTCGGCATATTTCTCAAACTTAAAGTGAAGTCAACCGAATTGTTTTAGAAAAAGTTAATCACTATGAAATTTACTTATTGGTTTTTGGATTTTTTACGAACAAATTAACCGTTTTTAATTGACACAAAAACGCGTATTTCCAACGATCTATACGAAATCTGAAGCGGTTTGTCTCTTTTCATTCTGGGTATTGCTTACGTTCGTCTCGAACGTGTCCTGAGATAAATTTTTAATCGACGAAAATTCTAAATTAAACTAATCGGGTGGAATAAACGAACGAAAAATGAATAAAAAACACCTTACGTTGACGTCAATGTCAGGGAAAATAAATTCAGTCGAAGTTAAATCGAGAGTAAATTGTTTGGTTCACTTTATTTCGTTAAACGTATTAACTCATTCATGGCCTTGATAGCTTGATAATGATTAATAATACCAACGACGGCGTCCGTGTCTCGAAATTCTCGTCGTACAGCGACAAAAACGATTATCGCAATATTATTCAAACAGCGGCAGTTCCTTACGGAATTCGACGAATACAACCAAATCAACGGGCGTGCGTGTTCTAATTTATTTCTTCGTAAAAACCTCTGTTACAAATAACGGACGTGTACGTACACTTTGACGAGGCAGCTGTTCGGTAGACGACGAATGACGACGTCGAACAGTTGACAAACACTCGCGTTGATCGTGAATTATTTCAAAAAAATCTTCGCGTACACGGGCGCGTTTCGATTACGGTCGCGATAAAAACCAAAAACATATTTCCACGTTGCACCCGCCGAGATGAAATGTACAACGAAAATAGATTCGGCAATTTAAACGCGAATTAATTCGAAGAGCGTGGGCGGAGAGTGGTTTTTACGCCGTAAATACCGCCGTATACCCAAATTACCGCTAATTACGAACGTACACGTATCGATACGCCAACAGTAGAAATTGGACGGCAAGTGTGAAACAATGAGATAGGGTTCAGAAAAACGTACGCGGTTTCAATAAAAGCTACTATTGTTCGGTACAGTCGACTACAGTCCCGCGAAATTCTAAAAAAACTAATCGATCTCGACGTACGCATAAAATTTCGCTTACGCAATTGTATCAAACCGTTCGGCGTGCGGCTATTTATACTCCCTGTGGCATTACGTAACGATTTAATCGATACGACTTCGACTTATCGCTAGGTAAAACCGACGGAACGAAATCGCGGCGGCGGGGTCCCTTTCGGTTTTTTATTTGATAGCGGCCGCTCGTCGTTTTGGTGCCCTCTGTCGGATGAACTTGGAACGAGGCCAATGAACGTTTTTCTTTTATTTTTTTTTACACAGAAATCGCTCCATAATGAATTCGTTCGAACACCACGCGCACGTTATTTCGGTTTTTTTTCGACCGGTATATTATTATGCGGACATCAAGGCTAAAAAAATGTTCCACATGGCATCTGTATTTTTTTTTTATCGTTCGACTCTTCCATTTCGTAATCTACGCAGCGCTTCTACTATAGCCGGATTTTATTAGCGCGCGCAACGCACCGCAGTAAAAGATACACGAGCGTTACGATTTTTATACCGTTCCACGTCGTTTTACGTATAATTCAATCGATTCCACCATTGTTTCTCCCTACCTCTACTCGAATAATCCGTCAATCGCTTTATAACGTTTCGATATATATATATATATATATATATATATATATATATATATGCGTCCGCATATATTAAAATGTATATCGATTGTACGCGCGTGTATAAGGCCGCCGCTCTATTGGTAGGCTTTATGTTAATTAGGTCATGTTTCACGAACGACAATAATATTATAATATCACGGTTCGTCTGACGTGCTGCGCCACGGTAAAACATTTATTCGACGCGATCGTTTTTGACGCCGTATATAATAGTATGGTACTGAAAATACTGGCCTCCCGAGCGCCGTAATAATAATTATTATTATCGCGAACGAGCGTTATTCAGTTTGGGGGAAGAGACGTACAATAGTACGGAAAACGAATAAAAACAACGATAAATTACGAGCGTATTTTGTTTTCGGAATAATTGTAATATCGAAAATGTAAGCGACCAACTGAAAAACTATAGGGAATATTTGAACGAAGAAAACCACGCGCGTGTGTAGTAATACCGTAACAGACGCGAGTGACGTTATTATTATATTTCGGTGTATTTCAACGGCCCTATCCCTACCCGCCCGCCCACTACGTTACCGGCGACGGACGACAATTATCGTGTAGGAGGACTGGACTACAAGTCGCGAGATGTTTATTTCGCGGACGGCGCGAACAAAAATCAACCAACGTGTAGTGAAAACATACGTAAGAAACGCGACGTATTTAATAATAATATTATTACGACGTTTATTTTCCCGAGTGAAGTACAAACGTCTGATACGACGTTCTAATGCGCTGATAAACCGTACGTTTAACAATTAAAACGTGTTATTACGGTAGTTCGCCGATTATAATATCATAGTCGTCGTCGTTATTTTTGATCTACGACTGACGCGTCCACGTGAATTGTAACGAACGCCCATCGTGCGTAGTTTCGTACGGGTATCGTTGTTTGTTGTTTGTATACAATGGCGGCTATCCTAGCAAGTGCCCTACGCACATTTGATCTGCAACTTATTAACGCGGCGAAATCGACCAATTGACGGACGTAGGTACAAATACGGTTTAATTAGGAAGCGGTTGGGAAACGATACCGAAAAACGAGAGAAGAAACAGTACCCGACGCGTCGCCCCGACAATTCGTTCGTTCAAATCTGTCGTCGTTCAAACGCCGACGAATTTATTCGTTTCCGTCGAATAAACGATACATCCGACGGGAAAACGACAACAACACTACCAGCGAAACTTTGTAACGCCAATGATACACGTCACTCAGAAATCGGAAAGTTTCCGAGGACGCGAGTTTGTTGCAAAACCGTTCGGCACCCCCGAACCGTAAATACGCGAAAATAATTCCGCCAACTCGGCAAGCGTTCAAACTATAGTTAACATTTGTTGACGCGGCCTAGCGTGCGCGTGATTTGAACACTAGTTTTGCCGATGATCACGTAAGCTTAATAGCTGTTCGAAACAAAAAGCGAACGTGTTTCGATCGTGAAATCGGCGGAAACGAGACTCGGAACGACAATAGTTGAAAATGGCTCGGTAGATCTTGCAATTATTGAATAGTACAAAAGTGACACAACGTTACACGTTCGAATTCGTACGAAAAGTAAAAATCGTAAACATCATTTTCGTCTTTTTCTCAAGATAGAAATTCGCAAAATAAAACGTTAAAACATTTTAAAGTAAGCCGGGGGTGGGACAGAGAGATGATCCATCCACTGACTATTAGTTCGAAAAACGAAACGTTTTTCGGGATAACCGCAGCCACTGTTTATTTATCGTGTATACATAATAAAGCACTCGCGTCTGGATAACGGCACAGTTTGCGTTCAACAAACGACGTTCGGTCCCGGGGGTATTTCACTTAAGTTTCTTTTATTCTGTTGTCGCGCGTATCCGTATCGCGATGACGACATTACGTTGCCATATATACATAAGTACGGGACGTGTACAACACTTATAAATGCGTTCGAGCGAGCGTGAAGCGAAATCATTATCTGGCGTGCGCCGTGGCGCGAGACGTAACAAGAGGAGACGACGACTATATAATATAGCGTATCAATTGTTTCGTAATACGGTATACGTATCGTGTCGGTATATCGTCCTCGCCGTTCAATTGACGTCATACTTCATAATACACACACACACACAAATACAGACATGTGTATACGTATATATATATATATTACATTTATTAATTTTTTTAACGTCAAGTCGCGTGAAATTATTGTTTTACACTTTCGTCACTGATCGCGGTGGCCGGTGGTGGTGGTGGCGAGGACGTCATATGACGTAAAGCAAACACCCGTCGTCCGTGTACCTACACGCGCCAATTATACGTATCCGCACGTGGTCGCCACCGGTTACCCGAAACGAAAATTCCGCCGTCGTATACGTACATATGTTACATCCCAGTCGTGAAACGAGCGAAAACTAATTTTCGATATTTATAAATTCGAAAACAATTTACTGTATGGAAAACGTACGTTTTTCCGTATTATCGCGTTTACTCTTAATGTACACAATAAGCGGTATACCGAATAGACCGCCGACAGCCGTTTCGAACGAGGTAGCTGTAATTACGAATTTGGGCTTGGGTGGATTATTTTTTTCATATATTCCGTGGGACGTTACGTTTTCCACAACCCCCGAAATAAGTCGCGCAAACGTTTAATTTAATCGATTTTTGCCGATAGTTATACGACGATATAATAATATTTTACGCGTCACGCCATTAAACGCATTTTGCTCGGCACAGAAGGTTCGTTTTAAGAAAATGTCGATTCCATGTCTAAGTGCGTACGGGGTGAAATTTTTCTTCAGAGAAACTGTAGTCCACTCGATACTGCACCTTGTAGTAGTGACGAAATACAAATTATTATAGTCTATAAACGTATTACTTCCTACAACAATACTGCGTAACTCAAAAACGATAATTTTTCGATAAGTATTAAACGTATCGAGACAATTTTGTATTCGTCACCGCTCTGTCAATTCGATTTAATACGCGTAAATATACCGTGCACAAGCCCGCAATACGTGAAAGCGATTCGGGAAAATATCGTAATTCGTGTTTTATTATTGTCCGTGCTCGAAGTTTATATTTTGCCAAAAACGAAAATTCGTTACTCGTATTATTACGATAACTAATAAACAAAACCGTGGACGATATCGGTAGCTATTTTTAAATTATATATTTTTGTCGGCAACCGTGCACGGTACATTAATTACTGAACCATTGCCATAATAATTTGTAAGAAATTAAGCGATAATTTTTTCGAACAAACGTACACAAATCGCGTGAATGGTTCGGTACTGAAACACGAAGAGCGCCTTCTGGTATCCCATTGGCCTATTACGCATCTGACCATGTCTATCCCGGTATTCCCCCCTCTTCGTAATCAGAATCGTTCTTCAAATTATCCGTCGTCTACGTTACTTTACAGTATCGTATCTATTGTGTACGTGGAAGATACACGGCTTTTGATTTTACGGCGCGTAAAACGTTTACAGGAACGCCTATGTGTACATTTCTTTTGGACCGCTGGACGTGCTCGTTTCACAGTAAATACGTAACTGGCGTTGGCACTATTAACGAATGGCACTCTGGTATAACGTACACGCAGCAATCACCAATTTGTGTGGCCCAGTACACGAACCGAACAGTAGTATTTAACGTAATCCATTTCTCACGGAACGAGCACGTTCTTAATTGTTTTGCGAACTAAGCAATTTCCACATCTGGGGTGTACAACATAAATAAATAAATATTTATTTATTTATTTATTTATTTATCACGGCTGGCCCGTGGCACAAATCGTAAATGACTAGAACACTTTTATTCTCATCTCTCTTTTTTACGTACGCATACGTAACCTATATGGCTATATAAATAAATAAATACGTAGGCATTCATTTATCTGTTTACGGACACGAATCGATCCGCGTAAATAACTCTACGCAGCGCGTTATTGTCCAAATATTGCGACTTATATATGTATATAATGTATATACCGAGTATAATTTATAATAATAAAAATAAATATTAGACAAAACGCGTCGTCAGTCGAACGAATTCATGTTCGATAACGAAAACAATTTAACTAATAAGATTTTCGTGACTGCAGCCACTAATTTGGTATGACGTCTAAATAATAACCAAAGTTCGCTTAATTTAATCGTTTCTCGTATTTTCTATATGTTCTTTATAGAACAAAAATCAATCGCAATTAATATGTAAAAAAAATATCAAGGCTCCCATAATAAAAGTGTAAATGGACAAAAAACCAAAAATATTTTTAATAAGAAGTCAAAGACTTCTTTTATATATGTATATATATATAAACAAACGACGAAATAGTAATGTTTTTGTTCTTTTTAATCCAACGGAAATTACACGTGAAATATAATTTGTCAAATGCTAATGTTAAAAGTCATTAAGTAAACATTTTGGTAAAACGAGTAATACGTATCAAATAGGCATTACCTACGTAATATGAACGCGAAAGAAAAACACCGTGACGAATACAAAGGGTAATAAAAATTGATATCGAATAACGATTGAAACTAGCAGAGGTGAATTATGAGGAGGAAAAATTGTATGTACTTATAACCCATGAATCATTATGTAAATAAGGAATTCATCAATGAGTGAAAGGTTTTGTAGGTACACATAGAACGTAACCCAAATAAATTCTTGGTCTACACGTAATTCTAGTCGAGCGAATAAAAAAATAAAATTAAAAAAAATGTATACATACATATAAAAACTACTCTTGTCGTGAGCCATATCTTCGCGTACAAATAGCTGGCGCCCTCGTGGCGCCCACTTTACCGTAGGAAAGTTGGCAAACGGTAACGCGGTTGTCTACGATCAAGTTTAACCAGCCACGCGGTATCGCCCAGAGCTCGTTGGGCGGTTTGAACAATCGTAATAATACGGTTTAGAACTTAGCGCCGACAGTGAACGAACGACGACGCGCAACATTATCTGAGGTCGTACAACAACACGTATTCACTATTGTTCACGAACGTAACACGATATTGTGTGAACGTCAAAAACGCGATAGATTTTACACGTACGTTACACTATTCGAATGGGGCAACGTTAACGATATTTATGACACGCGGATAAAAAAAGATCCTCCTAGCCCCACGCGCGTTATTGTCCGGAGGAAGTCGGCGAGCATTGTATACCTGGATTTATAACTGTGCGTAGTTAGTTATATAGTACATAGTTCCAAACAATAATCTAACGGCAAGTCGCCGTTGTTCGGCCGTTCGAGTTTTTATTTTTTACGCGTTTTCCGATTTGCGTCCAGTTTGGTCCCTTTTAAACGACGGACATTTAACTCCCTCGCCATTTATCCCACCCCGACGGAGTGAACATCGTTCACCATAATTTAATTTTCACACCCGACAATATCACCCCTGACCATCATCACCGCTACCATCTCAGATCTAACTGTTATCGACGCCCGGGGTCGGAACATTCATCGGCGTAACATATGTACGTCGTCGGGGCGCGATATTTAACGGAAAAATTATTGTCGACGTTCAAACACGAACGCCCACATCATTTTTATGTACGTGTATCGGTGTACTACGTACTAAATACAGGTACCCAAACAGGCCAACGCGGAAGTACAAAATACATATTATACACGCGTACGAACGAACGACACTCTATACGGTTGTGCGCGTGTTTCCAACGTTTCGTTTTATTTGACGGCCAAACAAATAAGTGTGTTTCGCGAATTACCCATGACCCGGTCAGGTTGAGTTGTGTGTATATATATATGTATGTATTTGACTGTCACGAACACGGTGGCTGGTGCTTAATGCGCAATATAACTAAATAATAATATAATATTTTACTTTGTGTACGTTACCGGCGATGTACATAACTTGTACTTTGCCTGACCATTATATATATATATATATATATATGTATGTATATTATGCGAAACGTCCGAGTAAAAATAAAGCAAACAACTTAAATATTTATTTAAAATTATGTACCGGCCTACTATTTTCACGTTTTTTAGTTTTGTTAACGGTTCCAAATGTTTCATTGCGTTAAACAATGCTTTTTTTATGGACAGAGAAAATTATATAGCCCCGGATATATTGTGTAAAAAAAAACATTTGAAAAAACCAAATGAAATATCAAGTCGATGACCGCTATATATTTTCAAAAGAGTTCAATATTAAGTAGAATCCTATACGTACGCATCGCTATTGTCGTCGACGTTTTTTTGGAGGGATAGCGTTGTTTGCTATGGGGTGGAATAACATTTTTGTATATCCCGTTATTGTGAGTCATCTAAATTTTTAAAATAAACTATAAAATAATAATTTATATTAATATAAATTTGGAATATGATTGATAATACAAAATTCAATTTTTTCGATTTTCTGATCAAATATCGACAATCTTTTAAATTTAACTATTGATATTTGACCCATTCAAAGGATTCCTATTTAATCGATTAATAAATAAATATTAATTACTAAACTAATTATTATATTATATATTATAAATTACTATTTCAAGTTCTTAAAGACGAATAATGTGAACACATACGTATATGTTCATAAAAAAAAAAAATTGTAATTTATTAATCCATAAAAAATTTCAGAGATAATATTCCTTTTTTTTAACACACACACACCCAGTCTGTTATTTTTATCAACTGATTGCATTGATTGAAATAAACAAATTTAGCTAAAATTATGAAATTAATACATTCCATTTCAAAAATCGTTATTTTTCTAATCAATAAATAATTTTTGAAGAAATTAAAACTGGAAACTAAATGATTGAATTCGAATCATTTGAATAACACCTAATTCAGAGTAATAAACTTTATACACAACACACTTTCTGATTTCGTTATACGTTACTACTTCTACTGGCATCACTAAGTGGGTCGTAGCTGTGTACATAATTTTAAACTCTGGAAAATGTTAATTAATTCAGAATATAATTTATTGTTTTTACCACAAGTTCATGATCAAGTTGGCCCAAATCATACCCTTTGCTATCTTCAAAATGAGTTACTGTAACCCTTTTTCAATAAGAAATGAAAAAGATAAAAAGAAATAACGGTTAATTGATGTTCCTTTTTTATTTCAATCTGAACTATCTTTAATCATGTAGTTACAACTTACACATCATCTACATAATTACATAAGGAATAACACAGTATGTATAGGTATTAAACAACAAAAATACTATTATTTATGGTCGTTTAAATATTCTAACTAATAACAGATAAAAATATAAAAATGATTTACGCGATTAAAATTTCCGCTGGAGAAATGGTTACAAATCCGAGTTTTTATCGATTTTGCCGTAACGAAAATATAATACGTAGTTAATCAGTTCATATAAGCACTAAATATCTTCTTCTGAATTAGGGTCTATCTTACCACGCGAATTTTGCTCGAACACAGCTATTATCAACTTATATTGGCTCCATCAGGTCCATCTTTCCATTATTATTACGTGTACTATATTATACTTTGGCATATAGCTTCCAGTTCCACATTTATCCTTCTTTATTCCATTATTTTCATTTTTGATTTACCAATAAATTTTCTTTCCTTTCTATTATTTACAGACTTTTAAACTCGTTTAATTTCCTATTTGACAATTAGTTTCCGCTAAATGAACCGAATGATACAAAGTTCATGCATTACATCGGTATATTTATATATCATTATAACAATGTACAATTAGTTAATTATTTATTTTACGAAAAAAAAATCTCCGAGGGTGGTTATCTGTCTCTCTTAATTACACCGCTGCTCCTATATAACTTTAAATGATTGGTTTCCTTAACGGATGGATAACGCCGGAAAGATCACACCACTCGCCGAATATACATATATACCGTAGTCATTTCAAGGATACGCGATGCAATTCGGCGATAACTGCAGTAATAACGACAAATGGCAATATAATCGCGAACAAGATGACATTGATATTTATTTTATGCCTCCTTACGATATTATAATTTTAGTGTCCGGGCGTTGTAGGAAAATGTTATTTTTCTCTATTGGTCTAAAAGGAAATTAGGAATTAGTGCTGCGTGGAAATAAACGCTGGAAATTGTATTTTGGTTTTTTTTAGCAATTCGCTTTTTTTTTAGATTATATCTTTTTTTGTCATTCCGAATGATGGCAAAAATCGATTTTATTTCGTGATATTCGATTTGTCAATTTAACTTGTCAATACGATCCGAAAATATGAAATTACGTATTTTAACGCACATTCGTCCTTTTCGTCGTGTTACGCTAATATATATTCATTCACCAATCTCCGTTACACAACCAAATGTTTAAGTACTTTATGCATTCATATTTGCATTGTACTTTTATTCGCATAGATATTTGTTTGTTATTATTTGTTACATTTTCTTGTTTTGATTTCTCTGTGTAAGTCACAAATTTACGAAAAAATATTAAAATTTAAAATTCTTATTAAACTGCAATTGCTAATATCAGGAAATTGTAAATAAAAAGCAAAATATTTAATTGTTTGGCAATATTTACTTTGTTACCTTCAAAGTCAACCCCATTAGATATAACACACATATGCCAGCGTTTTTTCCGGTGTTCGAAATATTTTTCACAAGTATTCTTGGCAAAGCCTTTAGCTCTTTACACGAATTTTGTTTTACGTCTTCAATTGACTAAAAATGGGTTCCATGGAGTAGAAATTTCAGTTTCGTAAAAAGAAAAAAGTCGTACAATGCCAAATCTGGTGAATATGATGGTTTAGTGATGGTATTTGTTGCGTTTTTGGCTTGAAATGCCAAATTGAAATTGAGGCTCTATGCAATGACATATTATCATCGTGAAAAATCCACGAATTGTTCTTCCATAATTCTAGGCACTTTTGACGAAACTTCTCACGTAAACGCTTCGATACGGTCAAATAGTATTGCTTATTGACCATGTATTTCTATGGATATTGTGACCAAACTGTGAATATTGAAAAAAATGACGAGCGTCACCTTGATTTTTGAACAATTTTGGCGTGGTTTTTTCGGTTTTGGCTCGTTTTTCCACCTCTATTCCGATTATTGTTGACTTGTTTACCTATGTCTCATCATCAGTTACGATGCGCTCCATGAATGTGGGGTCAGAATTCGTACGATTAAACGTGTCCAAGCAGACCTGTTCACGGTACTGTTTTCGAAGAAAATTCAGCTTTACTCGAGTAAGAACCCATTTCATGCCCAAACTGTCCACTAAAATCAAACGAACAGACTCGCAAAAGATGTCGAGCTGTCAGTAGAGAGAATAATCTCTCTAACACTAATATGACGATTTTCCAGTACTATTTTTTTCACTTCTTTGACTTTTTCGTTAGTTGAAGAGGTCGAAGATGGTCCCGAACGAGGCATGTTTTGAACGTTCTGTCAACCGTTCTTAAAGCTTTGTATCACTCGTACACTTATGTTTTTGATAAAACTGACTCACCGTAAGTCTTTTCTAGCGTTCGCAATGATTCCGCACACGAAATTTGAGACAAACTCTTTGTTATATATTTGTATCCATTCTGAAAATCGTGACACACTACTGATGTATACTGATTCAACCAAATTCTGTAAACAAACTAGTCGACAGATTTCGTTCATTTGTGGCGTAGTAAATAAGGACACTTATGCTAACTTAACAAAAACAAATTAAAATATCGTTTCCCTGTGACATTTAAATTACAATTTTCGGATACTTCTATATATATAAAGAATAAAACAAAACGTGTATTTCAAACGATGAGATTATATATGTTATATATATGTTTAAATCAATTCCTAGTATTTTTCGTTTAAGAATTTTACTGAATTACAATTAAAAATTATGTGGACACATTGTACCTATACATAGGGTGGTCTTCTTAGGACAATGAATAGAAAAAATCACGGCTGTTGTCGTATGTCGTTCATTTTATATAACCAACGAACATAGCCTTGTGAAAATGCACGTGCGAATATAATACGGTGTTACGATAATAGTAATATATCATATAACGAGTAGGTCTTCATCGGCCGATCAGTTAGCAACGGGTGTACATAATACGATTGTTGTTTCCCGATGGGTCGTCGAATGAAGAATCGTATTTTATTGTCGCATATAATATATAGGTAGTCAGGAACAGTACGAATGTTTTGAATAGAATATGATATTTTTTAACCGTTAACACCGAGAATTATTACAATATATTACGTAGAAGACGCGATTGAAACGGCAAACAAATCGAGTTAAATAATCTGTCTAAACAATCGTGGCCGGATAATATATATTTATATATTTAAGGTCCTCATTGCAGTTTTCATTTAAAAAACAACTATATCACAGTCACATCGCGCAGGAATGTTGATTGTTTCAAAATTATTAATTGCCCCATTGTATATTCGTACACATACACACACACACACACATATATATATATAGGTACGTATTGCATTTAATTATAAAGCGCTGTTGCCGTATATTGTCCTGTTGACATCAAGACTTGAGACTGAAAATCCCGTATACGTATAATATTCGAATTTCTCGTCACACCGTCTATTATAATGTACAAGAGGTGAATCGAAAATCAACGTTCGCCAAATATATATATACATTAGTTTTTCTTTTCGCTGTATTGAGTTATTATTTCACGATACTAATCGATTACCGCGTAATAACTGTATAAAAATGAAACGTATATTATAATTTATATGTTGCCTATTGGCAATTTAAGCGATTTTTGTTCTTTATATCGTAAATAATTTCAAAAGTCGAGTAAGGATTTCGATAAAACTAAACATTGTTATTAATATTAATTATTTATTTGAAATTATAAAATTAAGGTTTCAACAATTGTGATAAATATACGAATTTTTATTGTTTTAATTTGTTAATAACGAATGCATTAAATTCTTTCATGGATTAAATGAATTATATTTCAACGGTGAATACGTTAATAATTATAATAATAATAATAATAATAATAATAATAATAATAATAATAATAATAATAATAATAATAATAGTAATAGCGTAGTTACAAATTGTTTTCGTCACCAACTACCAGATCAGCTACTAAATCGACAACTTCGTTACTCTTCATTTTAATATTGCTATTAATTGGATTTTTATAATCAATTTAATTTGTTGTCTAACAATTTAAAATGCTTCTACAATACTGAAGAAATCATACTAATTATTAATACTTCGTTAGAATAAATTGAATTAGTAAAGCCAGCTGGATTGCATCATAAATAGCGTAATTTTCTCTATGATAAAACTTATCGTAAACCTTTATGATAAAATGAAGTTATGTACAATAGTTTTTAACTAATTAAAAGTTAATTAACTCACAATTTAACTAGTTAAAGTTAAAAATTAAAACCAATTTTTGTTAATTTAATTCGATTAACATAAAAGATAAATTTTTATGCATCTTCTTGATTCGTATATTTTTATTTTCTAAACATAATAAAATTACTTTTTCGTTTAAAGTTACCAACGAAGAGATAATTTGGATCGAAAAAATTAACAAGTATTTAAATCAGGATTAGTCAATATACTATATATATATAATTACAATTTCCTTTATTTTAATTTTTCCTTTTCTTAGAAACAGTAAATATTGATTTTTTTTTGTTAATTTATTTAAACTCGACTTTGTACGAAAAATATTAACTGAATGTAAATAATAACAGTTTAAGTTTAAGCTCACGGTTATATTTCACAAATACGTAGTTTAATATAATAACACTACACAAATAAATTGGTTAAGTTAATAAGTTATTATGAACGTTTTAACTCATTAAAAAGTCGATACCCATCCTCGTACTTTAGTGAACGTACTAAAAAATAGTTCTTATTGAATAACAGCCTGTGATCATTTTTATGATATTTTGTATACAAATATTTTGCAGCATAGAATAATTATAACCTGGACTAAACGTAATAAATCGATTATTATTTTTTTGTCTAAAACATATCTAGCACTTCATACGATGTCTAAAAATTTTCTTAAATACCAAGGTAACGTAATTGTTATTGATTTACGTATGTTTTATTTACATTGCCGAAAACAAGTTAGCATTATGTATTTAAATTATCCACATTGCCAATAACATTATATATATTAACAAATAACCTATATACTATACAAATATTGATTATTAGATACTGCACCGAATATAAAAATATTAAACGATAACTTTGTAAACTCGTAAAAACTCGAACAATAGTTACTTAAATAAAAATAGTATATAAATATATTAAAAAAGAAAAATATATTAATCGCGTGCCGCGTAATTAGTAAGTATAGGTGAAAATATATATATAGTCTATGCAATTTTACTATGTGTATACAAATAAATAAATAAATAATATATATATAAACGTATACACATCGAAATAGCTGTACTTGTAAAATATTATTTTACGTTACAATAATCGCATAAAAATATTATGTGATAAAAAAACCAATTTACGATACTGTTGAAGTGGAATGGAGGTCAACGTTTAAGTGATTTTATCCGAATCACAATCGCGTAAGTAAAACGCACGCAGTCCCAAATTAACTTACCGTATAACGCGCACAAAGCGTAACACTACGGTGCAAATAATACGTAAAACCTTGTCGCCTTCGATGATAAAAACAGCGGGGAATTTTCTTCGGATAAAAAACGGGTACAATTTTTTAATGGAACCGGGTAGTGGTGTACGGTTATCAAACGGATATGTGTATGGTCTGTAACCGTTGAAGGCAACGTACGGAATGAAATGAACACTTTAATGACGCGCGTTTAGGGGATATCCCGCCGATCGCGTTAACGTAACGTCGTACAAAATCGCGAATTTATGGCGCCGATAGCAACGACAGTTTTTCGACGATCCATGACGTCGTGTTCGATCAATAATTACGCGTCGACGTCCGTCCAGAATAACGCGAATGAAACAATTCCCCCGAGGCCGACGTTATTTCAGACTCGCGACACGATAATAGTCAATTGATACGACGACGGTGGCGGCGGCGACGACCGGTTACACACCGCCGGCCCGCGTCGATGACCTGTTGCGCTGGATCAGGGTTAACATTATCAGTGACGGCGGAGGCGTCTTATCAGCGTAGCGGAGGTCGGTCGCATGCGCGCGACGTCCGAACGCGTACAACAGTAGGACGTTTTCTATTTCGCACTTTGTGTTCTCAACAAATATCGCTACGACATAAGAACGACACCGTTGCCCACGCATAATACGGACCCGGCCCCATCCCTCCTATCCCATCAATATTCACTCACTTGTCGTCCGCCGGATTTGCAGCGAAGACGGATGCGGCTTCTGCTTCTTCTCGGCCGTGGCTGCTGTAATCGGAGTCCGGCCAATACCGTCGTCGTCGTCGTCGTTGTCGTCGTCGCCGGATCTGACCACCGTCGTCGATGGTTCCGCCACCGTGACCGTTACAGTCGCCGCCGTTTTCGCGACGGACGTCGAACACTCGGCGGCGCGCTGGTGAAGCGAAAACGCGCCCTCTTTCCCGCGCACACCACGTCCCGGTGAATTGTAGATGGTCGGTGGTTTCAATTTTTCTATTGTCGTTAATATCGTCGTCGGCGTTCTTTTTCCCACCTACCCTCGGTATCACCCCTAGATCGCCGAACTTGATTAATGTTTCTACCGTTCTTATGGTGATCGAGCGCGAAACCGACTCGGAAAACGGATTTGGGTCGATCGGCAATCGAAACGTCAGCGAACGACGTTATTTTAATCGTTACGATCTCGGTGATCGGGGAGAAAAGGGTGGTGATATGAAACGGACGAAGGCGGAAGGGGGAAAAATGAAATAAGAAAAATAGGGGGAAGAAATCGGCGGTAATCGTGCGCACACGCTATATATACGCGTATACACACACACACATACACACGCACACACGACTCCGGTCGGCGAGAGAAACGCACGCCAAAAACTACGCGTACGTACGCGTGTAACACTTGCACAACACTACCGGCGGCGGCAGTGCCGAACGTGTAGATTCGTGTGTGCGCCGACTATATTATACGCGTACGCGCAGGCGCGCGCCGGCCGTACCGTACAATAGCTGCTGAATAGCCGACTCCCGGAGCCGATAAAATATTAAGAGAGAAGTGGGTCCGCTCTCCCCCCCATCATCCGCCAATCAACTGCACCAGCCCCCTCCCCTTGCCAACTGCTCGCCCGCCAGCCTAACATCGTCCCCATCGGCCCTACAACGAAAACAAACCGACGTAGTAGTAGTAGTAGTAGTAGTAGTAGTCAGCGACAATCGCGACGTCGCCAACGGCGGCCGCTCGGGGTGCTCGACGTCTGGGCGCGGTGGGGAGTACGATAATGGCAACAGGTGTGGTGAAGGGGTTGGGGAGGGGGCACGGGTGTGACGGCGGCTGTCGAATTAGCCAGACGAGATAAACGTTTTTAGCGGCGCGCGCGATACGCGACGGCGGCGGCTGTGACGATTTTTACGAACTAGGTAGGAGGTGTCGGTAGTGGTGGCGGTGGTGGTGGTACTACTACGCGGCGGTCAGGTTAAGGGAACTCAGCTGTTGCCGCCGCCGGCGATCCGTCGTACTAATATAAACCGTTTGGATCCGGTCGAGCGTGGCGGCGACGCGACCGCTCCCGGTGTCCTGGGACCGTCGCTGCAAGCATAATTTGTTTTCTTCGCGACGGGTGCGAAAACCTCTGTTAGGTCGGGGGATTTTTATATACGACGAACGGAACGCACACGCGCGCGCCAAGAACCGGTGCGTTATCGTGTTGCTTTCCCGTTCCGACGATTTAACATTGAATTCCCGACCGCCGAACTGCGCAACCTCATCCGCCCCGTGTATATTTTGACAAATTACGGAAGCCATCTGGTGACGTTCAAATAACTCCGTTCGCGAACTGACTTACCCGTTGGTCGAATTCTAGTATTTTTATGCGATCGCGGCGAAAATAACGATATTTCTAATATTACGTCCTATATATATATATATATTCGATTTTATTCACTTTTACGCGTGTACGATACGTTATCCGTGATTGCGTGACATTCGACAATTTCCAACGCTCGTTCGGCGTACAACTCATGTTGTAAAACGACGTTTTAAAACTCCCGATGCCGCGATTTATTCGCGAAATTAATCGTCCCTGTTTTACGTTTAAATGATATTGTCGTCGAACGTCCATTCGATCGATAATTGAAATACGCGCGATACGAAATTTTTGTACAACGATTACTTCGGTTTTCAGTGGTGCTTGAAAAAAACAAAACACTTTTCCAGGGGAGGGGGATACTTCCAATAAATCGGTCAGTATAGAAAACGGTAAATGATCGAATAAGTTGCGAGATTATTCGTCGAGCATATTTTCCCGCACGGAATATCGGTGGTAATCTTTTCTGGCGAACAGAGTTATGAAGAAACACCGCGCTGTGTTGTATATAATAATAATAATAGAAATACGTATCGGCAATGACGAAGTCTTACCAGTTTTGTCACGCTCGGTTGAACGACACGATATTTGAACTTTCCCAGTTCGATACCGAAAAACAAAAACGCGCGAGCGATATTTATTTACGCACCAACGGGATGGAGGCGAGTCTACTTTGTATTACGTACGAAAATATGCGCAAACAGGAAACGCACGTAGATTTCGTGATAATTTCTAGGACGTTAAATGACGTAGAACGAATATCGAGCCAAATATATCGTTAGTAAAGAGTCTAAAAATATTAAAATATACAAAGAAATATTACGTTCGTTATACAAAAATTATAGTTTTCTTAAACATATTACATTGTACTATACTTCATAAATATTTATTAGGTCACCGTTTTTTATGTACGTGACTATTATTCGTTAATTTTTATAATTGTGCAAAATTTTGAACTTCCAACAGCGCGCACAATAACAAAACCGTATCGTGTTTATATTGATCCAATAACTTCTGATAACTTTTGTTGTGATAAGTGTTCACAGTGAAACCTTATTATAAATATATCGTTCACGTTAACGTTTTACATTTTCGTAGCTATTATCGACGCGTTCATTAATGGAGTCCTTCGGTCTTACATTTTATTAATTAAATATCGACAACTATATGAACACAAGAATATAATCGTTTTCGCGAAAATATTCTAAAATTAGAGATATTGTAACATAATGGGTGGTTTTTGTTATATCAGTCACTGATTCCTTTCGCGAAAAATTCGCGCGATTTAAAATGTTAACGACCTTTTGTTCAATCTATGTAATTTACATACATTGTTTTTGTCCATTCATTTTGAATAATCGTTATCGTTTCGTTATTACTTTTTTTTATTTCGTACCAAGGTTTTAAAACGTATTGTTCCATTATGCTTCGTTAATATTATTAGTCCTACCCACTTTTAAACCTAAGTATGTTTTATCACGATATATATATACAGCCGTGACAGTTGCATTAATAACATCTTCAGTTCGTATTCGCGGCACACTATTGGAGACTGTTTGAATAGGCTATTATTATGATAGTCTTTGTTGACCCCGAGAAAACATCACGTCAAAATTCAAAACAAAGACCACTTTATTCGGGGGAAAGGGGCAAATGCGTACCTGTAAGGGACGTGAAATATATGCCATATATTATATTAAAACTCAGCGGGGTCGAATTTTCGAAATACATTTTTTGTGTGACGTACGTAATGGTTTTATATCTAAAAAAGTCGTCAATGGAACAATGTGTGCTTTTTTTGCACTGGAATCTTTTGTTCGGGGTACAAAATAGACTGCCCAAACGAATTACCTATAAAGAGTTTTTTATGTAAGTTTTTGAAAATACGATAAAAATAGCTAATACTGTACAAACGGGCCAAAATATAAAAATATAAAATAAAAACATACTCCAATGACCTACATAATTCGATTTTTTTTAGATAAAAAACGCGACCACCGCGCAATGATGAGTGACGGTTGTAATTACCTATTTCGTATTTTAATTTTCGAAAAATAACGTCACTGACAACGATAACACACGTCATATACAGGTGGCCCGTATACGGGTTACCATATGTGGGTTATTATTGTACAGAGACAAATTATAGCGGCTTTTACAACAATTCGAATTGTAAAACTGAAGTTCTTTTCGCTAAACAAAAATATTCGTTTTAATCGATTTAAATTCGTCGAACCGTAAAATATACGAAGATAATTAACGTTAATGTTCGTACGAATTCCTATTGAATAATCATTTTTATTCGTTGTATTTTAATTTTGACACTACATTTTTGATACTTTTAAAACATATTTCACTCTGGAGAAATCCTAAATTATTATATCATTGTGTGTGTGTGTGTGTGTGTGTGTGTTTAATCTACGACATTAGGTACACCTATGCTTAGAGGACCTTTCGGCCAAAAAGAAAATTATTTCATTTCTAAAATCGTTTGTCGATAATGAGAAATATCACGGTACATTTTATATTAGAAAACAATCACTTCGCATCGCTTATCTTACGACACAAATATTAGAATAGCATTTATTGTCGTTTGAAACCTATAAAGGTTTGTCATATTGGTAATTAGTAAGCATTTATAAAATGTCGCATTCAAATAACGATTCTGAGCGTACTATACCAGATTTTCAAATTTTACGCGAACGTAAAAAATATGATTAGTCTACGTTTTCGAGATATTTTAGACGTAATAAAAATTATTTTTAGAATAACGACCTTGTTTAAAACTTTGAATTATATTTGAAATAAAAAAACAATTATATCTCCGAGAAAAACCGAGGCGAATTGTTCAACTTTTGAAACGTACAAACACAAAAATATTATATGACAACACGTAATACATTTTTAAATATCTAAAATTATAAAAATCCAAAATTTAAAAATATCGATTCGAACAAAACCAACCGTTTTAAATTGGGCTTAATATGGACGTTGGAGCATTGCTTATATAAATTACCGGAAAAATTATCGTATTAATACTGGCTATACCACATTACCAATAAACGAAAAAATAAATAAGATAACAACATTCAAAATCAAAACAAATATAATGACATAATTGTAGTTAGACATTAAGCTATAATATATTTTTTGGCCAATGACAATGATATACATACTACCATAAGTATATATATATATATATTTTGCTGTAGCACGTCATTATTTATAATTGCGTAATAACGGCGAACTTGGTTCGTATACGCGTGCTTAAATTTACCATAATAATCAAACGAAAAACAACTGCAAAATGACTGTAGAAGGTACTGTAAAAGCAGTGATGGTCTTAAAGACAATTTAGTTGAATGGGTGTTTTCGTTAACGACACAATTTATAAAAACGCGTAAAACCCGAAGAGAATTACGCGTTTTCATTAATATTTTCTCGAAAATCCGACGAAATCTGAACGGTAACGTTGACTGTATGACAAAAACGCGTTTCGTCCATCGAACAATCATAATAAATGTATTTAAAATTAAATTGTTTAATTTAAATACAAATTATCGATCGTCAACACTCCCGGTTAAAAATTAAAATAAGTTCATTTATAGATGTCGTTTAAGATGCAAAATTATATTATATATATAATAATACTATACTTACCTATAGATAAGTTAACTTCTACAGACTACTATAGTCTACACGTCGAATTTCGGGATTTTTGAACTATCGTTAAAAACAATTTGAATAACTTTAATGTGTCGATTTTATTTATATTATTTATATTTTTATTTATTTATAACAAAATGTATAAAACGTGTAAAAGAATTAAAACGTAATATTATAGTTATTAAACTTCGAACGTTATTGATATATTTTTCGAAATATCTGAGTAAATCATACAAAACGGAACAATCTCGTTGTTCAAATTATTTTTAAACACGAAATTTTAACGATTCTATGGTAAAACAGCCAGGAATTTCGACGGTTTTCGCAATTGTTTATCATTTTCTTAGAAATCACTGACAATTCGACAAATTTACACGTTTGTAATGTGTAACAAGTCCGTGTCCGATTTCCAATACATATATATAAGAACCCATTTGTGAACCACATCGTTGTAGAATATCAAAAACTATATGTACTAATAACCTCCATTTAGGTATAATCGATAGAATTCGAGTTAAAAATATAATTTGCCACACACGTAAAACCGAAATAAAAATGTGTATATAATCGATAATTTGTTTTTTGTAATAAACTCAATGGAGACTTATATTACAAACGTGCGTATTCAATGATTGTATGAATTATAATAATGTACAATGTGTGTACGTTTATATTAGTTATTTGTTTGATTTTTTCTAAATAAAGTGAAATGTGGTATTACGTGTCTATCGTTAAATTAATATAATTTGTACAAAGTTATCGTTGTGTTTTTACGAGTAGTAAATTTTACGAATCAAACATATATTTTGGAAAACGTTTTGTTTAAACAATATAGACGCGAAATAACTTTGAAAAATTCGAATTTTAACTATAATATATAGCCGAATAGGAGAGAAAAATATATTTTAAACAATTTTATCAAAAAGTTTACGATATCTTAAATGTAAATTGTTCATGCGGTAAAAATATTATTTGCCGCTACAAAACGCGGTGTAATAGATCTAAAAATTCGATGAGATACTTACGACAATGATTTTCTGATGTCCAATAACATCTTTATATTTTCTAATTAAATTGGTATACAAATATTATGTCCTAACGATTGTGGTTAATCATTATTTGAGATGGCTTCATTATTGTTACCTACGATGTTTATTTTATCGCCATTACTGTAGTGAGTGTAATTTAGATCAGGAATTCGCAATTAAAAATGGAGTACACGTTCAACGCAAAAAGTGTTGGCCTTAGCATACACACCCGTATAATATATGATAACGCGTAATTTCAAATTATACGACCGCGGTATTATATATATACAAAATATTGTTGCCAGACATTGCAACCTGTACCACTATGGTTACATCGTGTACCGTAAGTGTCATTATGACATTGTATGTTCATAATAAACAACTATTTAGTACACGCGGTTATTTAAATAGAGAAAAATTCATCGGTTTATTGATTTATAAGAATATTACACGTTTATTATGACATCGAATTATCCGTCTAATTTTACGATGTAATTCGTTTTCGTTTTGGTTTTTTATAAAGAAGTATTTTAAAGTTATTTCGAAGTCAATTAAATGTATAAATACGAGCATATACAAAAAACGTAATTATAGGTTGTTTTTAAAAATTAAATTAGATTATTACGGGTTTGGTGATCTGGTCCCAGTGGCAAACTTGTTCAAGATATGGTGTTCCCTATGTTTCTTTTTATACTTGCGGCATTTAGTTATTATATTTTCCACAATGAGTTTTGCTCCACATATTTCGTACAGTGGAGGTTCTCCCTTGGACATTAAAAAGCTGTGTGTTAAAAAGGTATACCCTATCGCAAACGATTGATTACAACTTCTTCCCTCCTACTCATACCAAAATTTTTCCATATCTGGATGTTGTTTTTTATCGTTTGATGCGTAACGTAGAAAAATTAATTGTAATTAACTATATATGTCAATATTAACTAAATATGTAAAAATATTTAAGATGGTTGTTTTTTGAAAAAAAAAAACGTTCTACCTTAAAAATGTATATTCATTACCATTTTACGACGAATTTTATTTAATTATCTTAAACTTGATTACCTAAATCATACAAATCATTTACGTACGTTTAATTTTGCTACAAAAATGAAATTTCGGCTTAAAAAAAATGATTTAATTTGAAAGAGAATTTTATTTAACCACTGACTACTTATAAAAATGTTTTAAACACTGCATGCATTTATAAAAATGTATTTATATGCATGGGCAATAATAATCAATAGTCTTACCATTATCAACACTTTTCGTTAAAACTTAAACAAAAAAGTTAATATCTGGCCGTCAGTCCTACTAGAACTTTATAATATTATTGTAAAAGCAATACACAAAGAGTAAAATATATTTAAAGTTACGTTTTTAATTAAGCGATTAATTATGTTTAACATTTGTATACAAATTATGATTATAATTAAATTGTACACGATATTATATATAAATAAACACGGCTATGATTTTCGTGTTTATATAACTTTGGCATAAATTGTTGTTCAATATTTATATATATTAATGTGTGTGTGTACTCTATTTTGCGAATACGAAAGTAATAGTGTTTATGTTGAAGCCATATAATAGATTAGACAGACGTGGTGTCGTCTGTGAGTGCATATGAGCGCATGTAACAGTATTATTATTGTCTCTAATTAACGTAATTATATTCAAAAGTCCAGCGTTCTTATTGTTGTTTTATGTTACTCTAGTAAAAACATCGTTACGAATATTGTCACCAAATAATTTTATTTTTGTGTGTGCTTTAAAATACTTTATTGTTAAATTATATATATATTTTCTAACATTATAAGAACAGTGTTATTTTCGGTGCCCGGGTGCACACGTCATTAATGTACCAGTATCCATTAGTCTATACATTTTGGTGATTTCGATGTTATTATATATATATATATATGCAAATGTATGGTGAGTTATTTAAATATTTATAACTATATCGATAAAAACCAGTTGCGTTCGTTGTGTGCTCGAATTCTTCGCAGCCAAATTCGTCTCATTTATGTGGCAATACTTGGAATCGTCTAGACAGATATTTCAGTAGTTCAAAATATTATATACAATCCACAAACGAAGGTCAGGTAAATTCTGTCTTTGCAGAACCCCTGGCCACTACAGTTTAATTATCACAATTTCATTCTAAACCCGATTCTGAGTGAAATGTGCAATAATATATGGTTTCGAAATTCAAAAAATAATGAAAAAATAAATTGCGTTAGATTCTTTGTATATGCGTAGGTATACAATTAAAATGTCGTTTAATTTACGGCTTTTGTTAAAATTTCAAATTCTACAAATATCAAATGTTTAATATAATTTGAATTTAAATCAATAAAAACAAAAAATACAAAACGAAATGTAAAAACTTGGAACGTAAATAGTCTTATTATAAACATTTTTAACTTTTCTTCAAATTTCAATTCCAGTTTATTTCGGTTAAAAACGAATATTTTTTTCGATTTAATTGCATTTATTAATATACCTGGGAATAAATAGAAAATACTTATTTAATATTTAATAAATAATATCTTATTCAATTTTCTAAATATTCAATTTGTAGATACATTCACGTTAAATTTATAAATATTTTTCATAAAATACATTTAATAATAGCGATTTTTAAACTATATTTGGAAATAAAAATTATTTCAATGAGTAATTATTATAGGGTCGTAGTTAAGGGAAAATAAATTTATCGATTCATCGAGATATATACGTATAATGTTATAAAATAAGTCATTAAATATTAACAATGAAAGATGTATACATGTTTGGTCAATTCCATCTTGAATATTATTATTTATTAATAATAATATTAATATTTTGAATACACTACAATTTTCACGTATGAATTGACTCCAAATTTTAGAATAAATTATATTAAATTTATTAGGGTTTCTAATAAACTAAATTAGTTTCAATAATGTATGAACCATATACTTTGTAATCAAACAGAAAACAAATCATTTCGACATTAATGATATATAATGTATAAAACCAAACTGACGAATAATCAAATGTGTTTAAATATCTTTACTTATGCCAATCTTTATAATAATTAGATGAGATTAGTGAATAAGAAATATACGATGAAGGCAATTTTATTTTAATGTACATTTTTTGACAAACCTGAAACCAGTCAGTAAATATAATGAAACACGTACGATCGTTTAAATCAAACGATAATCTATTTAAAATAAATAAAAAACGCGGAACATAATCGAATAATTTGCGTTTGTCAGGATATAATAGAGTTTGATAAAAGTAAATTATATCGAATTACTATTTAATGATCAGTGCCACTAAGGAAAATAGTTCGCAATGGGAAAATTCGTATTCCGCGTTTCTCAACTGTTTCGATATATTATCTAAATTAAAACCCGGCTAAAATATGTTGGAATCAATTTCATTATACTGTATCACATATTACAGGTATGTATAGTACGTACTCCACGAATTTCTTGTTTGGTTTCGCGGTTAAAATGGTAGTTTATCGCGTGCAATTAGGTGAAAAACGACTCTTTTTTTTCAATCGGAAAGTTTCAAACATTTAACGCCACCATTTCCCGCATAACATCAACAATATATCCCGCATTACAAACTTTACCAGGACACGATACACATATGATTAAAAATATTAAAACGAAGATAAACGACGGTCTCAGGTATTATATATATATATAAATAATCGATCAGTTTTAATTCTAAATACACTTTTTCGTATTTAGCAAATATTTTACAAAAAAAATATTTATATATATATAGGTCATTGAATATTTGTTGCTTGGACGCTTCGTGTAACAATGAAATAACTAGGCCAAACATAACTTTTGTGTTATCGTAAAATGTACAAACTATTATGTATACGTAGATTAACAGATTGTGCGATTAATGCATTTTTGTACTTTTTTTTATCGCTTAACATACATAAATTGGGCACATAAATAATTGTTTTACGTATACGTTTTATGAATAACCGTTTAAAGAAACGAAAAAACCAGCAACAGAAATTACGTCTCTTAAATGTCTTCCACAATCGTAATATGATTATGTGTACAATACATATTATATGTATATAATACAATTTTATTATTAAATATTACTTATTTCAAAAATTTATATTTATAGTCGGAAACGTTGTGGGGAAAACTTGTTTCACTTATTATTATTTTGCCTTAAATCGTAGTATAATTTTTAATTTGAAATCAACAAATTGTTGTGAAAATATTGTTATTATTTTTCTAACGAGATATCAATCGATTTTTCCTTCGACTTATATTTCCAATATACCACGCAGTGATTAATTTTTCAGCCGAATGCCAGTAGCCTAATTACGAGTACGTACGACCCAATGCCATTGACATAACTGCGTAAAATATTTTCAACAGCAAAATAATTTATTTTAGCACGTAAAAGAATAACGTTTTCCACTAGGCGAAGGGCGCATAGCATGTTAAACTGCAGCGCTTTAGAATAAAGTCCCGAAAATGACGTTGTAGTTTATTAATGATTTTCCTTCCGTATATTTAACATAATTTATTCGAAATATCGTCGTTTGCATTCACCTTTAGATTATACATAAAAACTGATTACACAATTCTTCGTTTAGCTTAGTATGGGGAAATTTGAAACGATTCAATTTAATAACTTACCAACGACTATCGTTGAAATTTAAAACCCTAAAATAATTTAGTTTTTCTCTTATACAGTAATAACGCGCGAATATTATTTGATTCTAGATAAATAATTTTGAACATAGACTCATAATGCCCACGGCAAACATAAAAACGTGTTATTTCACAGTTTATCGTTAATTAATTCAATTTATCAAATTAAAAACGAAAACGCAGTAGGTACATTTAGTTATATTCTTGTTATTCCTATACGAGTACTTCTTAAATATCAATATGAAATATTTTTCAGCAAATTTATATACATATATATATATATATATATATATAATACTAACACGTAATTGTTTTACGTAGATATAATAATGACACATATATTTTTAAAACTTCTGCAATCGTTTTATTCACCATATTTGTTTTTGAATTAGATACGTTTGGAATTTATTCCGGCACTAGTCGATATTTTTTCGAAATATATAATAATAATAAAACGTTACAACATAATAATTATGATAATGTAATTTAAAAGGCAAAAATTAAAATAAAAGAACAAAAAAAAACAGAACTGTTATGTTTGTAGAAAATTTTGAGTTGGTATCACAGCCATACTTACGAGTAGGGCATTTTATATAAAATTGGTTTTACTAAATGACAAATAAAATGAATTCTTAAGTCTGCTGTTACCTAAAACACGTACCTTAAACTATTAAAAGAATCGCGAAACGTCTTTTTTACCTACTAACAGTCCCCGAACGATCTATAATCCCAAAGTGCTTAAATTTGTTTTCTAACGATGTAATTATACGAACTTGGTTAACAATTCTATCGAATTATTGAAAAGATGAGAAATATTCGATCCGTAAACGACAAAATACAAAAACCTATTTTGAACTCGAATTTGTTTATGTTTTTAATAGAATTTTTGACAAAACACGAAAATTTTGAATTATTCTAATTAGAAAATTAGAATAATATATAGAATAAACTTAGTTATGGAGATTTACATTAGAAATGTAAATTACAATTTTATAAACAGATACATTGCACATCATATATTATAAGATATAGGTAGTATTATGTTTTCTAAATCATTATGTATACACGTGTATGTAAAATGAGAGATATAGTAAGTTCGGATACCTGTTGCTTTTTATAAAATATTATGTCGATTAAATAATTATGATTCTAACGGTAGCCGAAATAAATGAAATTTACACCTATAGTATCTACTTTGTAACTTGAATAGAATTTTAAAAAGTCAAATTCACGCATTGTTTTATACATATCTTCTAACGGTTACTTTTGTGGCATTATATTTAATACAATATGTTTATTCATATTGCCTGTATTATCTCGCCGAAAAGATATTTTGATAAGTATGTTTCAGCTTAAGTTCGACAACTAACTCCAAGTCATAATATTATTAATGTCAAATTCTATAATTATTATTTCGATGCTTAATTAAATCTCGCGTTTAAAATAAAATGTATGTTAATAATCAATCGGTTATATATTTATATATATTACGCGCACATAAAGAAAAAATAATTCTTATATTTATTTCGTTTGAATGGAATCACTGGAAATACGGTTTTTTCTGTCCACTCGTGGACACGTTTAAACTAAAAAGCAAAAACTATCCAATACCGTGAATTTTTTTTCACGTCATTCGTCATCATTCTAGGAATGCCGATTACCAATAAATGTACAAGAAGGTTGGGTTGTGTGTGTCTGTGAGAGAGAGAAAGATAATACTTTTAAATTGCGTTAATCTACCATTCTGAAATTCGAGTTAAAAGTTAATACAAATGTATAATAATTCCGGGACGACGCCATCCGGTCAATACATTTACGGTCTATGTAATGTAATTATCGTTAACGTCAAATTACACTTTTATTATTAAAAAATTATTCGTCTCATTTCTTATAACACGTATTACGCAATGCGTTGTAAAAATGCTAAATAACTTTATATACGTTTATAATTCCTTATAATTTCAACAAGTCATTTTTGTATTATTATATATTTATTATACATTATTTTTATTATTATAATTATTTACGCCACGGTTATTTTATTTTAATTGGCTAATTAATAACTTTTATTAACAAAATATTTAATAAAATATATTGAGTTTTGTTTTGTGATAGGCATTCGATTACGTTATTATATATATATTAATATTTAATAACTTTACGTTCGATTCCGGTACAATAGATCGACCTTCATTTTCGTACGAATAACTCGTATCAAATTGGTTACATTGTAATATTTACTAGCTTAAAACGTAGATGGATCAAAGTGTACCAACCAATCAATTACTTTAGTCAAGAAAACATCAATGTTTAGGCCTCAATACACAATATGAAATTATATAGTCCTACTGTAATTATATGTGCTATAATATTATATAATTTAATGTTATAATGATTATCGTTTTTTCATACTCTTACACCCAAGTATTTATCTGTAAATGATCTAGCAAATAACACGCAATATGTCGATATTAATGCATTTATTAAACCACGCGATTTCGCGTAATGAATTATATTATACTTCTTGGCCAATGCGATCGCATTCATTTTGGCGTGGGGGAAATTTGGTAAATAAGACTATCGCAAGATAGTATTCCGAAATATCTACGGGAGTGTTGAATTTAAAATTATTATACGTTGACGAATAATATAAATAGTTTAATTACCTTTTAATGTTTCGTTACTGAATAGATCCTTATACGCGTGTTGGGCATATTGTACTTATACTTAGAACGTTATCGAATATTTTTTTTATACTTAAACGAAAATATAAAACAGATAGCGTGAAAAATAAAGACATTAAAAGAATATTGAACCGACGCGTGTAGTTTTTTACTGAATTGGTATACAGTACACGTAGGCATTTCTGATTAACGAAAAATCAAAACATAGTGAAATAAAACAAATTACACGACGTTCGTTTTGTATCTAACGTATTCGCCGCAGGAGGACGAATATTTTATGTTTTAATTGTTAAAATTGCGCTCGTCGGGTTATAGTAAATGTACGGAATTTTCAGTAACATATTGGGTTAGGTTGGGATGTATATTAAATTAAAGTAATCACCCTTCACTTATGTATCATACCGAAATATGACTACGATACACGCGTTATTTTCCGCACATTCGGGTGAATATATTTTGTAATAAATATTAGTCACCCCGTGATTGTATTACGAAGTATCGCGTATTATTTTTAAAATCGAAATTGAAAGAACGTAGCGCGGCAGTTATTTCGGCACAAAAAACGAAAATCGTTTCTCTCCACATTGTTCAATCACTACCTACATATGTCGACCGCTGACCATGAAATATATCGTGCGCGTATTTTCGTCATTACTCATTTCGCTTCGCTCTAAATATCGCGTTCTAAACACTGTCGATTTTTTTTGAAAAAAAAATGCACATTTTCCAAACATCGTCCGCACTCCGTCGGCAAATCACTCGAGTCGTCGTGTCAACACAACCCCGCATCTTTTAATGACGTTGTGACGTCAACAATACGGAATTAGATGTCTTATAAGGAGGCTAATTGTACTTCCTGCAATGATGGCTACACGTGTAGCCATCCGCGCCGACCCGCTAAATAACGCTGTATTTTGTTACCGTTATTTCGCGGACAAACGTAATCGGTGTATATTACCGACAGTGTCCGTACGCAATTCCAAACAAACTATGTCTTAGTTCTCCATTAATAATTTCGAATCGAGCATACAGAGTGGGACACTGTATAATTTATCGTTCCAATATGAATCCGACGACGGATTAATGTGACAAAACGGCAACCCACACGGTTTGCATCCCGGCACTCTGTCACTAGATTCTACGCACGAACATTGTCCGGAACGATCGTTGTTCACTATCGAATATCCGCGCAAACACGGACCGTTGTGAACAAAATACTTATCATAAATCGGACCATAACGGCTACGTTTTCAACGAAACCACACCTCGCCATCAATTTTCATCCGTTATGTGATACGCCGTATTTTACATAGTCCGTCCTTTTTGAAGCGGGCGTTTTCCTAAGCGACATTTTCGTCTCGATCCTCCGCGTGCAAAAGAACACCGATCGGGTAAAATCTAGGAAATATCGGAAAATTTCCGGATTTGCTTTTTAAGACACTACTACAAAATGTCCTGTATCGTCTTTTTTATTTTTACGATAAATCCGCTTTGAAACAATTTTTATGTTCTTAAATTCGATGGCTTTTTCAAGCCGTTGAATTGTAATTTAACGTTAAAACATGTCGGACGTTTTTATTAATTTTATTTCTAATTTGACAATAACATACCAATTGTCTTGTATTATTTTCCCCTAAATTTTGGCGTTCTGGAACAATTTAATTAAGACATTTCTGTCTTGTTGACTGTCTCACAAATACGCCTTTGTTCATTTTGTTTGTCTCGTTATAAGTTAATTTAAATACTATCAACTATATAACAATTCAACTAGTACGATTGTTTTTTCATTGATCCAAAAAAATTGTTTAAATTTACGTCATTACTAGTGTACAAATGTTCTGTTTCCATATTCCTTTATTCCAATTTATGTACATTATTTTGTACAACGAGATATCACATATTTATATATAAAAGGGAATTTTAACCTCTACATATTTTCGCTGACAAAGGAATATCTATTGATTTCTGATAACATTCTAAAGTCAATTAATAATTAAAAAACAACGTGTCGTTCATTATACGATTACTTTTTTGTTTATTTCCTTTAATTTAAATTGATTAAAATACCGGTAAGAATATTTGGTTTTATTAATTTTGTCGAGTATTGTCTATAATAGACAATAGAAATCGATAATTTCGAAACACGCAATTTTTTTTTATTTAACTTTAATTAATTTTTTAAATATTGACGCGATATGATTATATACAATATTAATTATTATTACGAATATTTATAATAGTATTTATATATTACACGATGTATTTAAAATTAACGTAAACTCATAGTTGTATGTTGTATGGCTTGTCAAGGTTTCCTAGACTTTTCAGACGTATTATGTAGTACACAATATTGCACTATATAGGTAATATTACATAAGTAATATAACGAGGCGTACGTATGTAATATCGTAGCGGAATAGTCCTAGGAAACCGCTTTCAAGTTTATTCCCACCAAATAACGGAATAGAGTAACAATTCGACTAACTAATGACTAACAATGAGCCATGTGAATACTCGAACGCAATAAGTATACTAATTATGATTAAATTACCAAATAATTAAACGCTACCGAGTTACGACATATTTTACAATAAAGCGATTCAAAATGTGTGTCTAGTATTAAACACAGTACGTCAATATGTTACTCGTCCAAGATTATAAAATATACGGCATGCCAGTGAGGAGGTGTCGATCAACGAAAGTAACTTTACATTTAATCAATCGGAATGGAATAGACACGAATATTCGTACGTACGGTTAAACATTTCCCAGTGTTGTCGACATACTATAACCGAATAATAGTTCACTTTAACTTTAACCAATTCGAGCTTACATTATGAAGATTATTATTAGTCGTATTCGAATAGACCGTTTTAAATTCAATTATCTATTCCCTATGATGATTCGTATTTTTAAATAATCGAAACATAACGTTGGTTTTTATATTATTTCGATTGGTATACGAAGAACACAATTGGCTGTGTTATACATATATCTATTTACAGTCTATTAATTTCCTAAACGTTCAATTTTCAACGAACTTAAATCGTTTACTATTATAACTCCTATATTTAAATAAACTAAAATGAGCGTTATGTACCTACATTTTAAGAAAATTGAAGTAGTTTGTATTTTTAGTTAATATTTTTCAAACTATAATTTTTGAAATTAAAGTTCACCGTATAGATGATAAATGACGCGCGAATTAACGAATGTTTAAAATAAGGAAATTTTATTGAACTGTACCAATATTTGTAATTCGAAAAATAATCTCCGTTATTTACTTAAGATTATATTAGTGATTTTATACATTATTACTAAACCTTAGTCGGAGCTGCCAGTCATACAATATTTTTTCCAAACGTCTTTTTTTACCATTTTAGAGCCACCTCATTAATAGTGAAATTACTTTAGTCGCACTAATAATTTGTCTTCTTCCCTGTCGAGGATTGTCCCCAGCAAAGCTTCCGAGAACTAATTACTACTGCCGCGAATATTTACTTTTTTTTGTTGATATATTTTGAAGCTTAATTTCCGAACAAATTTCCTGTACTATACTCGTATGTGTAATAAGTTCAGTTTCTTATCAATATATAATATTACTATATAATTTCTATTCGAAATCAAACATTAATTGAACCTATTACAATTCGCGTTTATTGTTTGTTGCATTGTAATTTACAGATCTCTAAGAATACTTTTAAACGTTATAATTTAAACGCCTCTTTCCCCTTATAATTATAGAAATGCACAGATTTATTTATTTTAGTAATGATAATTTGTTTTTGTTTTAGGACTTTGTCTCGATCATTAAAAAGAGGTTCATTTGTTTAATTAATGTAAAATAAACGTAATAATATATTAATTATTATTGTTATTTGTCATCACGCGTGTTATCTATGTTAACTATTATACAAATGAAAATGAGTGATACAAATTATATTACCACAATTATGCGTAGATGAAAATTATTATTTCAATTAATGACGCAAATAATATAAAATTATTTTAACAATTAACAATAGTTACCGAATAAAATATTCGATTAAATTACTTTATTATTTTCTTTAGTTATAAGCTTTATATTTTTAACTCTCAATGTTGATGTTTCATCATTCCATGTAGACGACCAGTTAGATTTATTTTTCCAAAAATTTAACTTAGCCTGAAATAATTGAAAAACAATTCATAAACTCGCGTAAATTAAAAATGAAGAGAACACCACATTTATATTATTATATTAACCTTGCTATCAAAGTTTTTCCATGGTTTTAAAGTACTATTACTTTTACAATCGTCACGAAAATTTGTCATGCCACCGACTGATACTCCAATTGCTATATAATACTACACGATAAAGAATAAACATTATTACGATACACTCAAACACTACAATTGGATTATAAATGTTGTTACTTTAGAATCAAATTTAAAATTCGGTGGAATATTTGACGAATTCAAAAAATTACTCTCTCCATCTATTTTGAATTCGATTGTTTCAGGGTTCCAAATTAAGCCGAATGAATGATAGTCGTTGGACCATCGATTTGTTAAGGTGGATTTCATTATTTTCGATTTTACGTTATATAATTTCTCATCAATTTTCAACCCGTATCTTAAAACAGTTGCACTTTCATCTTCTCCGTTACATTGTAAATTGTTATTTCCAAACGACGAAGCTATTATTAATTTATTTTGTTCGTTGGACTCACTAATCAAAGCTATTTCTATTAACAGACGAATATAAAACAATTTTATTAAATAAAATCGGAGAACATATTTGTAAGAGTTAATTCAGGTAATATCAGGATATAATTTTCGGTATTATTTACCAGACACTATCCAATCTCCTATTGGAAATTTAGCTGTTACTTCAAGTTGCCCGTAACGGAAAAGTAAATTGTTTTTTGTGGTGAGTTTCGCTGAAATAATAGGAGGTATAATATGATAAGACGAAGCATTCATGGCACATTGAAGAGAATCTGTATTTTTTGTGCATCTACAATACATTAATATATTATCAATGTGAATATGTTAAAGTTAAATTTAAAAAAAAAACGTCGACTTTATACTCGTTCATTATCACAGAGCCTTTTCTGACAAATGTGTTATCCGATTGTATTGTAGGCTTGAGTATTAGCTCTCCATTTTTCACGAACGAATTCTGTTCAGAATTATTGTAAATAACGAATTCAAAGTCCTAGAATAAATTTGTAATAATATTCAAACGATTTTTAAAATCGCTTAGTTGATTTCAATTATTTTCAATTTTGTATTCAAGGCGCCCATTAAATTTAAATAAATCGCTCATTTAAATTAACAATTTTGCACAAAATGCAATTATTAGTTTTTTTAGAAATTAGATTCGCTATGATTATTGATTTACACGTTTCACAGTTTATATGATTTATCGATGGGTTTTTATTTCAAATCGTTCAAATAAGTTACCACGCCTTCAATTATAATTCATTATTGAAATGTTAAATTGGATCATAATTATTCGTACGCCATTCGTTCGTTTAACAAGTTTACAATAGGTTCCTCTATAAATAAATTATTTTAAATAAAAAATAACGACAATTAATATTGGTTCGAATAAATAGTGCCTGATAATAAAAAATCATTAAGACGTGTATTAAAATCAGAGATGTTAAAAACCATATTCGATTTTGTCCAACAGAATAATGTCAACGAATAACAGTTGTTTTAAACCTATTTATTCTATATTTTCGTTACGTACTGGTTCTTGCGCAATATAAATATCATTACTCCAGAGTGATTTCAAATTTAGAGAATCAAATTCTTCTTTCAAATCAATCGGTACTGTTGTATTGTCTTCCAGTTGTTCGGACACATGCTGCGAGAATTCACTATTATTTACCCTATTATTCGGTACTGCGAAAATACGATAACGTTCGTACAGTTTATCAAAAGTGTAAATTCGCAAACAATTATTTACTTTTAAGATTATATATTTGAATTCTATCGTCGCCACCACACGTTTCGTTTGAATTACCAATACAGACTGTATCACAATCGGCATCGTCTACCTGTTGGTTATCGTCTGGTATGCCGTCACTACATAAGCAGTTGAAACTAAAAAAAAAAAAAATAATTAACTTTATCAATATTTGTTAATTGAAATTGGAATATTTATAAAACATCATTTACCCCATAACGTTTGCGTATTGATACCCATAATCGTTACAAATGGCAGAACATTTACTAGGCGTATTAGTGTAGATGAATTCAAACTTTTTGTTCTTTAACGTACTATCTTGCAGTATGAAACAACCTACGTATTGATTGTCGATTTTATAATCTGTTGATATAAAATGGTTTATTCAGTTTTGGTGTTTGAAAATTCGAATAACTCGTAATGAGTACAGTTATTCAAAATATTTTATTCGACGGTTTACTATAATTTAAACATCTTGAAAGGTTTAACTCAATGATTGTTTTTCGTAGAATCTAGTAGAATATTATATATCAAATAGAGCATTTTAAACATTATAATATTATATTTATATAGAAAAAGAGAGAGAGATTAATTACAAGGAGGAATATTATACGTAAATAATTAAATTGTAAATACTAAGCCAAATATGATAGGTCGATTTGTTTCCTTTTATAATAATAATAATAAGGAGATAATATACAAGCAATAGATAATACGCTAACAATACTATTAAACTTAATATCATTTACTACCATAAAAATGTGAAAAAATAACTACTTATAGAAATGGCCTTCCGAAATGAAGTTTAATAGTTATCGTTTGTGATAGTTTTTAAATTATTTAATTATATACACAAATGTTATAATATATGTATATATATATTATGTATTATATAATAATATATATTATATATTATTCACATATATTATATTATTATTATTATTATACGCCGAATATATTTAATAATGGCGATTAATTTTATGAAATTTTACCGTATAAACCAGTAGCGAATACTCCTATTCTCCATCCACCGCCGCAATATTGATTAGCATCACCTGTACACTTGGTGTTACAGTTTTTATCGTCCACCATGGTAAAACGACGTTCAGTTGGTGATTGGCTACCGCAAAAACATTCGGATTTGTATGTTACACCTGAATATGTGTACCCAAATGTGTAGCACAGATTCGAACAAAATTCAGGTGTGTTCATTAAAAAGGACTTAGAATAACTCTTAAATAATCGGTTATGAGGCATTTCTTCGAAACAGCCCAAATAATAGTTTCCAATTGCGACTCTTTTTGGTTCATATCCGGTGCTATATAAATGTATCGCCTTGAGATTGCCACACGATTGTTCAGATGAACCGGAACAAGGAGTCTTACACATTTCATCTTCAACGATAGCTTCGTTATGAGGCTTTATAAAACTGCATAAACATTCTTTCCTGCAAGATGAATTGCGTCATTTTAGTAGGAAATAATGTATATTATTTACTAATAAAAATCATTTTTAAACTGTCATTATTATTACTATTGTTGTTAAACTATAACAATATTTTCCTGTTAATAATTTTAGTTCGACGTTTCTGTTACACGACGGAACTCGTTTTATACCTGCACCATTTCACAAACTCGTGGCAAACGAGATCAGGGACCTAATGTGCTTAGGCCCACTCGAAACATTGGGTAAATTGTGAATATAAGCGCACATAATGTACAATACATGCGCAGGTATGTGCCTTGTTGATGAGTAATTAGATTGAAAAATGTATTTCGAATTTTCATATAGATGCAAATAAAAAATATGGTTTTATCTACAGCAGACTACAACTGAGATAATTGATAAAAAATCCGAGTATAAAACGGTAAAAAATATCAAATATGTATTAGGTATCTTAGTTCGTGCCTCACAAGTTTATTGTCATATTTCGGACTAATTAATTGTTTGAGAAAAATAGTGAATAAAATTTTTGAAAAATTAATAATTTTAACGGTGACTATCTCGGTTTGATATGTAAGATATGTACATTTATGTGATACGCTGGTAACGAATAAAAGCGTCCGCAAAAATTTGTAATATGTTAAACCTAAATTCTTACATACGACAAAATGTATGTGTGTGAGTGTGTGTGTGTGTATGTGTGTATGTATAGCTAATTATCGGTAGCTAAAACGTTATATTAAACTAATCATTAATTACATTACAAATGTATATTAAAACGTAGTCGAAATGTCCAAATCAATTTACTTACGACGATATAAGTGCGGCGTACGGAAACATTCTCGCGAAACAACTATACACGCATTGTTTAGAAGTTAGGTGGGAAAACGTTAGTCTCCAACCATTCAACACTGGATGTCTCTTAAAATTGTTAAAGCAACCGATATGATTAACTGACACTTCACCCGGGTTGTCTATGTTTCGAAAATGTTCAATAAATACACAAGTCGTCGATTCGTAGTTTTCATTTTATTCTCATACCCGAACGTGTCGTTTCGTAGATGTTCTGCAATGCTTTAACTCCTCCATCTCCACCGCCACAGTATTCGTACGGACTTGCTTTGCACACGATATTACAATCGGTAAAACTTCTGGTTGAATTAAAATTTGGATCGTCGTTCTTACACTCGCACACGTTTCTATAAATTATCACGCGTCCGTCATAATATGATGAATATTATATAATATAACAATTGATTCCCAATACCCTCTGATCGCGGCGTATTTAAATTGTTGGGCATTGCAGAGATTCGTGCATCGCCTGGGGCTGTTGTTATTGCCCATTTCGTACGATAAACGCGTGCCTTTGGTAACGTTTTTTTCCTCTTCGAAGCATCCAACATACTTTGTCGGTATATGATCTATAAACGTTCACCCGATGTTGTTCTTGTTGTCATTATTGTACGTAAAACCGTTAGATAATAATAATAATCACCAGTGATTCCCGTGGAATAAATTCCCATCTTCCATCCACCGCCGCAGAGTTGTGACGCATTGCCACTACACGGAGTATCGCAATTTATATCGTCTACTTTTGACGATTTCGACGGCTGTTGATTTCCACACCAACATTCAGACCTGTTTGAAGTGAACCGTTGGTTTGATTACAACGCGGATTTGATAATGGAAGCAAAACAGTTTCACCATGCCCACCAATTTAAATAACATAGAACATTAGTTATTCGACAGTATTAAAACACCAAAACCGTATTAAACATTTTTAATCGCGAAAAAATTGAATTATAATAAGTATACGTGCCCGTATGTAACTCCGAAATACAAATATCCCATATTGAAACATATCTCTGAACACGACTGAGGGGTGTTGTTGCGATACGGTTGAGCCGGTCCTTTTAATAAACGATTTTCATCATCACCCGGTGTTTCAATATAACATCCTAGATAAATTGGTATTGGGTAACTACTATTCAATGTAACGTTGTTTGATGCTGTAAAGTCAAAATCAAACGCATATACAAATTATATATCACACAGTTATTCTAACGTAATTTCGTGTAATTATAAACGCCGCATGCACACGTGTAAAATAAAATTACAAATCAAATTTAGAATATTTTTTTCTAAAAATGATTTTTAAAACCGAAACACTATGATTCATTTATATACATATTTTTTTTATTTACTTTCTTATTGAAGTAAATATTTTTTTATTGATTCACATTCCCATGTAATATACTAATATACGATACAAATATATTCAAAATAAATATTATATATAAATAATTCGACTCTTCGGAGTAAATTAAATTATACAAATTGTACGTTATAATTTAATCTAAATAGAATTAGTAAAATTAGTTCCGACTATTTTCTTCACATTGTGAAGGTTTTGAAAGCAATTGTTGAATCGCTGAATTAAAACGTAAAAATGGCATAGAATACTTGGACGAAGTATAATATAGGGTCCATTTTAATCAAAAGCCTTGAAGCTTTTACGATCAGTCAGAGGTACGTAGAAATCCATTAAACAATAAGCGTAGGCACTAAAACGTGAATTCCTAAATCTTGTATGGATCATTTAGTTAAACGAAATTAATTTATTCCTTAATCGTTGAATAAAAAAAATTCATTGTCATAGATATAACAAAAAAAAAAAAAATATTCAAGTATTTATTTATCTTTGTTTGCTTAAAAATACGAATCATCAATTTAATTACAACGACGATAATATACGATTCGTTTAATTTAACAGAATTAAAGTAGTATGTTTTTAATGAATCGAACAGATATTAAAAGTATTATCTAGAGTAAATATTGATGTGGAAACGATATATCTACAAATAAACTATAATCGCCGATAAGAACCATTAATAAATGGATTCATACTTAAATAAACAAACCGAGTTCATATGTTATAGATATTTTTGTATAGAAATATCTCACTCAAACAAAAACAAAAAAACATATCTGAAAATGATTAATATACGTACATTTTTGTATTACTTTATTTTATAAAAATATAAACGTAACGTGTATGACAATACGTTTAATTTATAAACGATATTGTTATATGTTGACGTTATAACGTATAACAATATGTTCTTGTTAATTCGGCTGTTATTTACACACAATATTTTGGTAAAAGCTAAATGGTACCCGAATATCGAAAACATGATGACCTACAATTTGGCTGTTGTACGGTGGATAGGTTAGGAATGCCGGCGTCAATAACAAATTCCACCTCGTAGTCCTTGGTAGTGTTACCAATATCAGCAAACTCAGCTAAATTAAATTATCATTTTCATTTGGTCTTGGTCACAAATAGTTGGTTTATTTTAAAGGGATTCAATTATTTTGATTTCACAAACACCGACAAGCCCAATTATCTCATCCGTTTTATGAACGAATAAAATTTTGAAAATTCTTGTTTTATATAAATGTTACCCGTAGACTGATGTAGGCAACTCATACATCATCAATGGCTCTGTTCGCAAAATTTGTTAACGAATTGAAATTTGCCTTATTTAAACTACATAGGCAACTAAATATATACTAAAAAATTGGAGTCAAACGAACCAGAATGTTTAAGTATTTACAAAAAAAAAACGACAACAAATAGTTAAATAAAATATAAATCTATCAATTATTCAAAAAAGTTAAAACAGTATTATTAGTCACGATCGAAATACTGATATTTAGTCGTTGAAACATCTGTCTTCGATATAAATGTTCAATTTTGTAATGTAAAAATAATCGTGTTTAACGACTTCAACAAAATAATTATTATCTTCAACGAAGTGAAAATTGTAGAATTGTTATTTGATTTACACATTTGACTTTCCACAAATCTAAGTCAAACAATTTTTAATAACCAAAACAATGGATGTTATATGATATTATGTGACAACCAATATTCATGTCCTGTAATAAGGCACTCATAATTAGCACTAATGAAAGTTAAAATGGATTAAAAAATATCGAATAAAGTAATAACAAAGAAATATATTTTAATAACATCGAAGTATATCGTATTAAATAAAAAAATCGGCTGAATCGATTTGAGTGATTTGTTTTTTGACTATAATTGCAATATCAAAACATAATAATATAATAAGAAAACGTATAATTTTGATCAGTTTCGTCAACTATTTGCTAACTTTATAAAAATAATAATTCAACATGAGATATTATCGTTATTTGTTAAATTAATTCGTTCGATAAATAATAATGATAATAAATATATACAAAAAAATTAAACACTAAGACGATCACAAAAACAATTATATATATATATATTTATATCAATTAAATGGCCATGAAAATGTTTTCACTGATAGTATTTATAATTAGATGAATTAAAGTACTTTTATGTAATCAGAGAATAGTATATCGTCGGCAATTAAATTTTATAGTTAATAGCGTGTATATGTTTAATTTACGACCCTGTGATATTCAGTGCGCAAAACTCTTACTATCATAAGACACGCATAAGATTCGTAACGTGTTTATAAAACATAAATATTCTTCGAAATGTATGATGATGATATTGTTTAGGAAGTTGTCATTTATCATTTCGTGTTTCAAACCGTTGACTTAAGTTTATTCGCGCGTATTTATAAATTTTCAAATATCGTTGCGGATTAGTGGAATTTCGAATGGGCGATAACCTTGAATACAATCCGTATACGCGCGGAAAGCGTAAAAATATATAATTACCGGTAAAAACGTTTTGTTATACAAACCGGTTATGTTAGGTTAAACCCGACAATCACATACGTATTATATGAATAATTAACACGGAAAAACGAAAAACAATTTTGAAAGTTGGCGACATCATTGATCGATGTAGAAAAACGTTCTGCATTATCTAACGCTCGCTAGCGGCGATTGTATTTCATAAATGCAACGTCGATTCGTGCGACGATAATAATTAACAAATCGAATAATAGAAAATCAATAATTGTGACTTACTCGAAATATCTGTTGTGTACGAAGACACTAAATTTGGTGACCCACCGCACGAAGCCGAATCGTCTCCCTTGCATTTTGTCGTGCAATCGTTGTCAAATTCTTTCATTAAATTTGATATATAATTTTTGTTACAGTAACAGGTACTTAAAAAAACCACAAAAATAATGACAACGTATTACAGAAACGAAGCCGATTCTTTTGCTAATTTATAATTTACGATCTATACGCATGTATATATTTATGTGTGTGTAATTCGATCGTACTCATTTAGAAGAATGAAAAACCCGTATTGTTTCTCGGTGCAAAGTTCCGAACACAATTGGGGTGATATCGATGTGAAGACATGTCTTTCATCTCCGAGAGATAGTAAATTTTCTCCCAGAAAACATCCTAAATATTTATAATTCGATTTCGGCGCGACTGCGGAAATAACTGAAAACGAATACATAATTTTTATCTAATTACAAATCTGTAATAACAATAATAATAATAATAATTTGTCGTAACGAAATTTGTACCAACCTGTTGACGTGAACAAACAAACAGACGTTAGTGTCAAAACCGATAAATGATTGAACATCGTGGCAGGGACCGAACAAATACACCAAGGTGAGTATTTTCGATACTTCACTGTTCGCACTCGTGTGCGTATATATATATGCAAAAACACACGCGCACACGCGCGCACACACACACACACAAACACGAGCGTGCGCAATTATTAAGGATTTGCAAACATTTATCACGAGCCTGCACACAGATTAGGTACTGTCGTTGGTGGTGGTCAGTAACTGTATATGATATTCCGATATTCAGTTCCGTGTTTGAAATCCCCACTTATAATACAATTGTGCCGGTTATTACCGCTATACACACGTCGACCACTTTGTTTCCGACTGTTTTTGTTCTATGTTCGTGGCGAATGTCATTATTCGTTACCTAGTAAAATATGAATTATTTCCAGATGAAAACGAAATTTCCGGCGATAAAAATCGTGCGATTATATGCGTGCCACGAAACATCCTAATTATTGTTATATTTGGACGCACCTTACTCAATTTTAATACGCGCACGCTACTCGAATATATACGAGTCGACGTTTGGATAAAAAAAATTTTATAACACACCGGAGGCATTAAGTCGCGTGCGTCAACGCCTAAATATTAAATTACTACCGTACATCGTTATCTTTAGTTCGATAATATTATTAGTTGAGTTTATAATATTATTTTCATAAATTATCAATTTTATTAGCGTTATTCTAACATTAATATTAATGGACGACTTTAAGTCCAAAACACTATAATTTTATGTATATATATATATATATAGATTATCGTGTTGTACATGAGCGAGGTCTGTTGAAAAATAAACTAAATAAAAAAAAATATAGATTTACGCGGTATTTTTTGTAATAACGAAGCCAGTTCCAACGTAGACAATTTATTCGTACATTGTAAATGATTACGCGATTGCGCTATTCGATCCAAGAAAGACGGACCATTGCTCAAAGGATTTGTTTTGTGAAACCAGCCCCCTAAAACTTAATTTAATAAGAATAAACGTTTTCGGTCTGGAATAAAGTAATATTTCAAAATAAAGGAAGAAAGTAAAAATTCAGTGGAAGGTGAAGTTGAGAAGTAGGTGCAATGGTAGTGTAAGAGTAAAGAATATTCTAAAGTATGGATGGAAAACTGGGGCGTTATATTTCTTATTTAACGGGTTAATATAATTATTGCTCAGGGTGGTGAGTTCGAGAATTATTTAAAAATGTGCGAATTAGTTGAAAAATATAGGTAAAGTAAAATAATCGGAATATCGAATTCTTGGATAGTTGTGACTCGTAGTTGGAGTGTGCACACATTGATTAAAAGACGAAATTATTTAAGGGCTTAAGGTGTAATTTTTTGTGTTTATGACATTCACAGGGTCAAAAACCTAGGGATCGTTCCGTTGATCAAGGCCATCTCGCTTGAGAAATCGATGCCCTTAGTCTTCAGGTTATTGGTGACGTTTGCTTTTATATCTGAATATTTTGTATCCATTCCTTTTGATATCGATATAATTATTCCTTTTAAGTTGAGTATGGGATTTTGTGACTATGTTTCGTCCTTCAACTTAATATTTTTTTATTGTGTTATATAACTCTGTCTCAGATTATTGTCATCTCTTATATGTGTCTGCACATTTGTAGTTTTATTTTTTGCAAATTATTTTTTGTGTCGTAAATTAAATTGTATTTATATTTATATAATTCGTAATCTTTTGGTAGTATATTCGGGATATTCTGAGAGAAACAGCGTTTGATCATTTTTATTAAAAAAAATTATAAAATATTTGTATACAATATTTTTACACTAAAAAAAACTAATATATAAAATAACTATGTTGACTCATATGATAATTATGATGTGTATATATAACATTATAATAAATAAGCTGTAAGAAAATATTAGTTTTACACGCTATTTTATAAAGCCATTTAATATTAGTTTACTGGATAAATAAAATGTTTTATTTTTCTTAGTAATATCTATAAGTTATGAAAATGAGAAGCGTGAAACTTAGTTAACTTTGTAAACAAAATTCGTTAATAAATTACCTAAAGCAAATTCATTGCTTAACGCATTTCCAATCAATTTCATTTTACGCAACTCGAATTTCACTTACGAACAGACCTTAATATACATTTTTATTCTGGGCATGGTTTTGCATTGTGCTGTTCGTTTCGTTGGTACGCATTACTAACTAAAATTATTACTATTTACATAAGCATAATGGGAATTGGACACATTTGGAATGTTGTGTTCGTTTTTCCAGAGAAATGTGGATATACTTAATATTGCAATGACAATTTTCCCCTATCCGTTATGATTTTTTGTTAATTATTGTACTTTAATCACTTTTTGTGGAATTTTATTTGCTTAAAATTAATTATGATCGTTATTCTGTTTTTATTCGAAATAGCGATCTAGGATATTTGAAATGATATTATTTTTCAGACTTTCCATAATTTTAATATGCTCTGTATTTGTATGGCCTATTATTCCATTGTTTTTTTTTCAAAATACCGCTACTGATATAAGTACATGTTTGTTGATTTTTCATTTTAATTTATAACGTGCATAATTGAAATTATGTACGACGATAAACTACGAACTATTAAAATATGTTATTAATTAAAATAAAACAATATTTGTTGCTTGAACTGAATATCATGAAATATACTAATAAAACGATTAAAATTAATTGAAATATAATTGTTGCATACAAGTATAAATATATGTTCAAAAGCAATAATTAAGATTTCGCTTTTTCATTTTTTACTCTATTTTTCTTTCGGAATACGTTAAAAAAGTAATATTAATAATTTATCGTATTATATTGCATCCAAATATCGTTAAATACGTTCTTCCGTTTTTTCGGCACACCTAATTGAATTATTTCTTTCAAATATAATTTAGTATTATTTGTTTAGTGGCAATAACGGTAATTCATGCAATTTATGCCCGCTAATTTATTACATATACTTTTTCCAATTTTTATCTGTGCATATATTACACACAATTTATATTGATTATAGTTTTGTTCAAACTACGTTTGCAAACCTTAGTGCATTTTTCGACTAATTTTGGTACTTTTTACAACTGATTATATATAATGACACTGAATCGAAAACACCGTCGATTAAACATATTTTATTGATATATTTATTTATAGTTTCATTTATAATTAGAATTATTAGAAGTTCTGCGACGGTCGATTTGATAATAGTATTGATTTCTAATTACGATTTCATCGTTTGGAAGGTAACATCTGTGTTTGTACGATGCGGCATTATGAATATGTTTCGACGACGCAGAAAATATTGCAGTTTACACCACGACGATAGGATTAACCGAAATCGATACGTTCAACGAAAATATTCAAGTTATACTCTACACACGTGTTAAAGCCAATAGTAATTTCTAATTTTCTGTTTCGCGAGCGTGTTTAGCGTATATACGTGTTCGAGTTAACGACCCGAACGGTTTTAATCTGCGAAATAACTGAAGTCGAATTTGACCGTGACAAAAACATTTTACCAATTGTTTCCGCGTTCTCTATTCAATTCCATAGGTATTTTACACGTGTCGTGTAATTATTAATTATTATCGCCAGGCACGTAGGCGGGATTTTGAACTTAAATCATTAGCAAACATGGATCTGTAGAAATCAATTTACGAACATTAATCAACGTCGAGTAATATCGAATATTATTATTTTTTTTAAACATAAGAGAAATTATTCGATTACATTATATATTTTTACACGACATAATACTTCCGTGATTACTTTGAATCGTACATAATATACGACGACTCCTATTTACATGTACCACGATCATATTGATATTTACACGAACACGTTTTTTTTTATCCTTGTCTACCTCCAACTAATATTTGACTGGCAATTTCGTTTAATGATTATTCCAGTACGCGTAAGAAGTCATCAAATGATGCATATGATTTGTTATCATTTGTCGATCGTAACACCATAATGGTGTACTATTGACGCGAAGCGAAGATGTTTAGACATTTATTTTTATTTTTTCAGCAAGTAGATTTTTATTTTAAATTCAGTCGCGATACGTGGTTTGGAGGACGAAAAAATCGCATCCTATTCCTATTCGTGTAAATTACGAACGAAAAATACGTTTATTAATTAATTTTTTATACGTGTGTATAACTAAAAATAAAATGTGAAATAAACCACGAAATTTGAAAAACAGAATGATAAACGCGTCGTCGTCGACTGTATGTTAAATCGAATGACTGTGTACCCCGTGATGTAGGCACAAAATTTGATGGTGCATATTTTGTTAAATAGCGTTCGCTCGTTTCAATATACACGGCTTTTTGCTAAAATTTTCGCCATCTGCGTTCGGCCGGTGTTTAAAAATTAACATTACCTGAAAGTTGCCCTATCGTGTATTCTTAAACATAAACGAAAAATTTAAGCCGGATTCCGAAGGGCCGGGGACTCCCACATATGACATACACGATGTGTGTTAACCACATTAATCCCAAACTAATCAAAATCAAGAAATTTGTACACGTGTTGCAGCGTAATTTCGTCTTATAATTTTCTCAAATTAGTGACAATCAGACCGCACGCGGTATTAATTACGTTTAAATTAACCGACGTTTTTTTCCACCGTAAGCTTCACACTTTTAACTCGCAATGTTGACCGTTCATCATCCCATGTAGATTTCCATTCATTCTTGTCTTTCCAAAAATTGAACATTGCCTAAAAACGAAAAAAAAATGAGCGAACACGTAGTAAGTAACCTAACCTTGAGTGTCTCACGCACGACGGCCGAATATGGTAGCTAACCTTATTTTCCGTGTTTCTCCACGGTTTCGCGTGACCGTTACTGGAACAACCGTCGCGGAAATTTGTTCTGCCACCGACCGACACGCCGACGGAAATATAGTACTAAACCAAACACAACACGGGAGTTGAAAACGTCGCCGCGATAAACGTTCGGCAATATACGACTAATGTACCCACTTCGGAGTCCAATATGATGTTCAACGGTAAATTCCACGCGTCCAAGCTGTTGCTCGTCCCGTCGATTTTGAAAACGACGTTCTCGGGTGTCCAAGACAACACGAACGAATGATAGTCGTCCGACCAGGGCTTTCTCAACGTCGTTTCCATTACGTTCGTATCAATATGATATTGTTCGTCGATTTTCAGCCCGTACCTTAAGACAGTCGCGCTTTCGTCAACCGCGTCGCATTTCAAATCCTCATTTCCGAACGACGTGGCCAACACCAATTTATTCCGTTCGTTGGCTTTACTAACCAACGCTATTTCTAAAACGAGACAAAAACGAAACGATTATATTTTTCAATACGGCTGTAAACGAGAAACATTACGGGCACTCATATGTTTGACGTAAATTGCTTATTTTAGTATTTACGTACCTGGAACTATCCAATCTCCTCTAGGTAATTTTGCTATTATTTCTAGCTCTCCGTAACGAAAAAAGAAAATGTTTTTTGTCGTAATTTTTGCCGAAATAATAGGAGGTAAAATGTCGTATGACGTGGCGTTCTTAGAGCAATGAATAGATCCTTCGTCTTTTGTACATCTAAAACAAAGTGTAACTTCATAATTGGAATTCGCTATATTATAGGGTGATTATTTTTACCACGAGCCAGGCCATGTATCTCGAGAAATATGAGTCATCTTTTTAATATTTTTTGTATATTTCATTCTGTAGTTTTTCATAAATTTTATATTTTTATTCCCCCCTCCCATCACCGCCTCATTGTGAATTCTTGATGAATGATGTGAATTTACACGTGTTTTTTTATAAATCCGAGGAATATTTTCCCCTTTTAAATTTAAGTCCCTGTCTGGTGGTGAACTACTGTAGTAAATATTAAATATAAGCCCTCTAATAGAACCTTTAACAAAAATTCAGAAATGTTTAACGTCCGGTAATCGTCAATGCTCTGAAGGTCGTTATAACCATAAATATATATATATAGTCGGTCAATTTAAAATGTAAATGTAAGCGTATTATTGTGATAAATATACGGGTGTTATCTTTCCGTAAACCTACGCAAAAAGCGACTCCTACTGTCAAATATTTAAGTTATAATTGTTCGTAAATGAAATACTGAAAATATACATATTACTAATACATATTACTTAAACCGTACTATATATATATATATATATTTAAATCGTGATTTAAAAATGAAAGTATTACAACGGTTTAAAGTATAAAGAGTGGGCCTACGATTTTGATAACGGTTTATATAAATATTACTTAAACGATTTGAAAATAAATAAAAAATACTGAAAAAATTTGTCTTACGCTTAACTGCCGACTCGTGATAAAAAAATAATCACTCTGTGAAATTGCATTTACATACAATATTAACAAACAATTAAGTATATGTACCCTTTCAATATTAAAGAACCTTTCTTGACATAAGTATCTGGCAGAATTGTAGGTCTGATTACTAGTTCTCCGTTTTGCACGAATACGTTATTTTCAGAATTGTTGTAAATAACGAAGTCAAAGTCCTGTTGAATAAACCAATTTAATATACTAATCGTCGTTTATTTTTCATACAGACATTATGGTTAAAGTAAGAATATCGGTTCCATTTTAGTTCTATTAGTTCTGCTCGAATAATCTTGGGAACATTCAGAATAATAATATATAATATGGCCTAATTTTAAATAATGGTAGTTTGAGTTTACACAAGTGATTAAGTCAAATAATTAAGCAGTAATCCGAAAATTACTATTAACGAGCTATAATTTATTAATATTTTTTTATATAATTTTAATTTTGTATAATTTTTATATAATTATTCAGACATTTCGTTCAAAAATACGCTTGCAGTTGATTATGTTGAAGCAGTAAGAGGTTTTTATGGCTTTAGACGTAAGAAAATATTAATTTTACGATTATTAGTAAAAATATATGACTATTAATATGCTTTAATTATTACTTTAGTAGGAACACTAAATTTTGTTATACTTTTAAACTACTTAACGAATAATAAAGTTAACTAACAATATTACAACCATTGGAAGCGTGTGTGTGTGTGTTAAACGTTTTCTAACCCTTTGGAAGGTTTCATAGAATTTATCGTTGGAGATAGAGCCCCCGAAAAAAATAAAAACGAGTGCAATAATTGCCACATTTTTTTTCAGTAATAATATATTATAATATTTCGTGTTTTAGTGACTAATAATTGATAGACTCAAGTAAAACTTGATTGAGTAGTAGGTAATATAAAATTATGTTAAAAGAAGCTTATAATATATCCCAATTACTATCTACTCTGTCTAAAACTTATTCTTATAATATTTTTAATGAATTGAAATAATACAAATAAGTTCCAGATCTAACGCATAACTTTATGTTAATAAGATGCTTTGAACGTCGCTCTGCACCCGTACAATAAACATTTGCAGACATTTACGCCATAGACGTTTACCGCGCCACATATTATTTAAAAATAATTTCCAAAATGTAATTCGATAATTTTTTATTTTTAATTATTATTATTTTTACGTAATTTTTGAATACAGAAATATAAAAACCATTAATAATTGGTTGTGATTTGTAAATAGTTATTTTCGGGCCTTTACCACCATTATTAATGGTACATTCTAAGATTTATCATAACAATTATCGTAAAAATTATCGAAATTATTATTGATTATTATTTTTGGCTTTGTATAGAATGATTAAAGCATGTATGTTATATAATTATGTTTATCAATTACTAAACCTAAAATATAAAATATAAATTATAATATCAATAATTTAGAAATATATATATATATATAATTCGAATTATTTTTCATTATAACTTATACTATTGTGCTTCAAATACATACTGGTTCTTGAGGAATATATATCTCATAACTCCAAAGTGATTTTACATTTAAAAAATCGTCGAATTCTTCGTGTAATTTAATTGATTGGCGCGTATTTGGACGTATAGTATTATTTATCGGCTCTAAACACATATTTAAATTTGTAATTTGTCAAAATAATAAAAACAAGGCCTTAATTGTTATCTACGTTTTAGATCATAGATTTGAATGCCGTCATAACCGCCACATGTTTCGTTAAAAGGACCAACACAAAGATATGAACATTCATTATAGGTGTCTTTGTTTTCATTTCCCGGAATTCGATTACCGCACATACAATTAATTCTAAAATGAAAAACGTTCCAAACAAATTATTTGAAAATTAAAAATAACGTTAATAACGATGATTTATTACGTTACCCCCTAACTCCAGCAAATCGATACCCGAAGTTATTGCATAGTCTAGAGCACGTTCTAGGTCTATTAGTGTGAGGAAGCGCAAAGTGCATGTCACTTAATGAATATACGTCCTTCTGCAAACGATAGAAACATCCTAAATATCGATCATCGGTTGGGAAATCTGTTTAAACGAAAAAAAACTGTTTATTCACACCGTATTCAGAAAAAGGAAGGACATGATTATTTAATAACGACCAACTTACGTTCTAATCCAGTAGAAAATACGGCTGTTCTCCAGACACCGCCACAAAATTGATTAACGTCACCCGGACATATAGTATTGCATTGTTCGTCGACCAATTGTGCAAATACTTCGGTATTCGGCCCTTGAATATTACAAAAGCATTCGGATTTCTGCGACACCCCCGAGTACTGGTATCCGAGTTTGTAACAATAATTCGAGCAAAATTCTGGGGTGTTGGCTGGAAAATACTTAACTGATCCGTTGAATACTCTTTTCGACCGACTGTCCTCGAAACAGCCCATATAATAATTTCCAATAGTATCCGAATTCGACTCCATTCCAGTACTGTATACATTAATAGCATCTTTGCCACCGCATGATTGTTGAGACGAACCAGAACAAGGATTGTTACAAACGCTGTCTGCTGTTTTAGCGTCTTTAGAAGGTTTAACGTAACTGCATAAACATTCGTTCCTGCAAAAAAATAATTCTAAAAATAGTTTTTATTTTTAAATTGTAACGGCACGAAGTTTTTATTTACAATTCCTTTAAACTTTTGCACTAAGTCGTTCAATACTCGTTAAACGTGGTCGGTATAATCGGCCAGTCTGATCGTTACACAAATTGGAAACCTCTCTCATCGCCTAGTTTGGTTATAAATTCGTCACCGATACATAGTATCAGAGAGCGATAGCCTTTTTTTATTAACTAGGTTGCAATATCTTAAATTGAATAAAATCAGTCGCCTCTAAATAGAATATGCCCACGTTCGCGTAATCGAGTTGAATATTATTTTCGAGGCGTTGAGTAGCATAAAACGTATTCTATCAGTATTAAAAAAGTAATCACGATTTATATTTGCAATGTTTTCGTATAGAGCGAATGGTAAAATTTGTCGCTCATCGTGTCGGAAGCCCCGGCGTTATTAATAATTACTACATCGCGATATGAATTAAAGGTATTTTTAAAAAGACCATGTTCGAGGTATTTATGAGTTTATAATTCTGTTAAACGATCTGAAAGGAATGGGTGTATGTAGTTTGTTAGTAAACCATCCTAAACGTATCGATCATGATGAAATCGCTTTAAATTCTAATAGATTATTATTTCGTATCAACAAATTTCGGAATGACTTAGTGTCCATACAAATACAACGGAATTTGTTATGGTAGGTGATTTACATTAAAAAGAAATGATTTTATGAGAATACAGAACACAATGAGAAATAATAATAAATGTGTTCACTCTTCATACTATGAACAACATTTCTATTGTCGTTTATTGTCGTCAAAGTAATTTCATTTCGATAAAAATGTCAATTTCAAAAGACAAATAAATATTATATGTTTTATTCATTATTGTCAAGAGTAAATATGGAAAAATAAATGTCATAACATACTTAAAGAGTATTTGACAGATTAATAAACTTTTTTTAAAACCTATAAAAAGTTTTATGCATATTATATACGATATAGTTTGAGGGAAAATACGATAAATAATTCGATTTTACTTTGAATATGCATAATATTTTTTCAAAAGACTTAAAAAGATTAAGTTTTCTAAAGAAAAAGCTGGTAGTTGAAAAATATTGAAATATTTGAAAAAATATCGGTGTAACACTAAACTATTGATAATTTTATAAGTTTTTTATTGATAAAATTATTTGTAACTTTAACTATTGATGGTATTCTATATTATATTTATCTTTATTTTTATACTATACTAATTGTTCAAATAAAATGAAATATGTCGATATATTTCAGGAACAACTGAGGAAAATATTTTATACGAAATTGGAGATGACAAGAAATTTACTATATTTAGTAATTATTCGTCTTAAAATAAAACAACATGCAGTATAGATAAAAAATTAATAATATTTATTTCAATAGTGGCGTAATAGTATTTGCTATTAAAATAAAAAATTGAAAATAGAAATATTTTACAAGTATTTCATAAGTCAATGTACGATAATGTATTTATTCACTCGATATTCAGTATCAAAGGCTTGGTAAATAAACTCATTAACTTATTACGTCAATGTAATAAATATGTAATGTTAAATTTAAAGTTATATATATATATATATATATATATATTTTAACTTCAAAAAATAACACTTCTTAATAAGTAATAAAGAAAAATTCAATTTATTTTTCTAATGTCTTTTTTATAGTGTCTAATACTACCGATTATGTCAGTATTACCAAACATTGTAATTTATAAACAATATTCATGTTCTATATCATTGATAATTTTATTTCATTTAGATGTTTTGATTTTAACACGCCGTTAAATTTATAAAAAGTAACTTATTAAATTAAACGTTAATTTTAAAAAACCAAGCGTTCATAAATTTAATTTTGACTTTTAACTCCTTAATATCCGGCATTGTCAATATTTTAGCACAATGATTTATAACAAGTATTTGCATAGGCTCAATTACGTTAATTTCGTTAAACGTTTACCGATGTATAACAGTAGTATTAACTATACCTACTTGACTTTTCAAAATGTCTAAAATTGTTGTTTTCATACTTTGTGTATAATGTCGTATAATGGATGAAAATAAAAATTACGAGCAGAGCTAGTAGCTCTTTTTCGACGTTTAAGACCTTAATGTTATATTAGGGTTTAAAAAATATACTTCGGGGGAAAAAAGTCAATACGTATACGTAAGTGTTTGCGAATATTATTCTATATTTTTCCTACGATGTTCAACGCTTTCCCGTTTGGCGTTGCGCCAGCTAAATTTAATTTAAAAACTTCGGAGCCCCCGCGGCGGTTGCCGAATGAACTAAACCGGCGCACTGTCTACATTGTAAACGTTTTAAACAATACTAGTCTTGAATGTTAAAACAGAAGCCGTCCGGGTAAATCGTCGGTCGGTAATTTGTACGACGAAAAACGAGCAGTTTCATTGCTTTGTAACGGGCGCTAAGGAAAACGCCGTCGGTATCCGCGTAGTCAACAAACGGCAACGTAGCAGGTGTGTCTGCTAGCGGGTACGATTTCATGTGGAAACAATTATCGTTGACGATGTGCGGAACGTCTACGAGTACTTACGGGGACGTCAGCGCAGCGTACGGGAACATTCTCGCGAAACAACCGTGTGCGCAACGCTTAGGCGTTAACCGCGTAATCGTTAATTTCCATCCGTTCAGTAACGGATATTGATCCAAACTATTGTAGCATCCAATATGGTCCATATTCATCGGTACGTCCCTTCGGACATCTGAAAATCGTGCACATTTGTGACTCGTCATTACGGGACAGGTCTAACACCTATCTATATCCGAACCCAATTTTATTTACCCGGATATAAAGTTTTATAAACGTTCTGTACCGTGACACCTCCGCCACAATTTTCGGACGGATTCTCTTTGCATACCGTTATACAATCGTTCTCCCTTCTTTTCAGCGTAAAATTCGGTTCGTAATTTTTACATTCGCAGACGTTCCTATAAACAACGAACGTGTGTACACGTTTATTCGTTTAGAATACTATCGGAACGTTCACAACAACAAACGTTTCGCATGTCATTCGGATAAAGAAACGAATCCGACATACCCGACGACGGCGGCGTATTTAAATTGTTGAGTATTGCACAGGTTCATGCATCGTTTAGGGCTGTTGTTGTTGCCCATATTGTACGATAAATATTTATCTTTGACATCATTTTCGTCGTCGTCGAAACACCCGACGTACTTCTTTGGTACGTGATCTATAAATACTCATATTAGTTTAATAGTTTTGAATATGTAACTACTTAGCGTTCTAACCAGTAAGTCCTGTCGAATAAATCCCAACCTTCCATTGTCCACCACAGAATTGTTTATTATCGCCATTGCACGGAAAATTACATTTCGTATCGTTTATGGCTGACGATTTTAACGGTTGTTGATTTCCACACGAACATTCTGATCTACGAGTAAATCAATCGTTAATGAGTAAACATTTCTTGTTACGTAATCGTATAAAGGTGGCCATAATTAATTTCATTTGAAAGGCAATTTAATTATAATATATATTAAAGTACTTTTAAAGGATTTTATAATCTTAATAAATTCAACAACTTTTTGAAAAACAAGTAGGTAATAAATCGATAATTTCTTCTTAAATAGCTTGGCAGGTTAATTATTTATATATGCATACCCTTTTGTAACACCAAAGTACAAATATCCCATATTGAAACATATTTCGGAGCATATTTGAGGAGTGTTATTTTCGTAAGCCTTAGACAGACCTTTTAATAGACGATTTTTAGCATCATTCGGAGTTTCGGCGTAGCACCCAAGATAAATTGGTATTGGATAACCACCATGTTCCATAAAATTGATCGATCCTATAATCGAATAAACAATTCTGGCACGCAATATTTTAAACAGTAATTTTTATAAAAAAAAGTTTAAATATGCGATCTTATATTTATATGAAATAAATACAAATTGAATGAACTCGTCGAAAAGTAAATCTATTACACGATAGAAAATATTCTACGGAATTAACTAATCTTTTTACGACACTAAAATAATACTTGGCCTAATATACTTCAGTAAACATTTAAGAAATCGAAAAATAAAATCCTTCGGTACATCTGTAATATGTTAATAAAACGTACAAAATTATCGTAATATTCTTATTAGTTCTTAGATAGCATAATTACTGAAATTACAACATTTGAAATCTAAAATTTTGGTTTAAAATTTTTAATAATTTACTATAGTTACGATGTAATCACAGGAAGTTTTAACTATGTGTGAAGCGTGCAATTCTTCGATTTTAACAAACAGGTATATATCGTTTTTGTTTCATTCAATTAATACTTCTTGAGAGTTAAATAAAAATTATAATTAACATGCAGTTTTGATTGGAAATCGAATGAAAATAAATTGATACTCAGGAGATTAGGAAAAAATCGAAAACGTCAAATACTTGAATATTTTTAAGAAGGCGTAAATAACGGTAAATTTTTGTCGTCAGTATTGTATTATGAATAACAAATTTTATGTATTTATATTTAAGGCAATAATCATAATATTGGCATACACTGGAAACACGATTTGCTAATCGTTTGTCCCAATATCGTTTAGTAATTGTTAGGTGAGCCGTGAACATTTTTTAAATGGCGAAATTTTTATGAAAAGAATTTGAGAAGCTTCAATTTCAATTTAATGAAATCTGCAAGATGTTTCGGAGAGATGGCTTCAGATTGTTCTCAATAATTATAAAATGAGCGTGATAAAAACGTAATCTGTAAAGACACAGAAAAATAATCGTAAAGAATACGAGAATTTCTTCGGAAGGTGTGAGCGAGAAGAGGGACGAAAAGTTTTATTCTTAAAATAATGTTCCGAATCCAATGTACTTCAGCATGCGCACGTTAAATTATATTTAACGTACACACTGTCACGAAAAGAATGAAGCAAAATGAGCGCTGACTGTGAGCGCAATGTAATACTACAGTATAAAATTACAATATATTAACCTTGAATATGTTAGGAAATCAAAATACAGCGTCATCACTTGGAACCGGTTATTTCCAACACAAATCCAC
>JAIPRN010000325.1:52924-89329 GCA_025469175.1 Geopemphigus sp. TES_GeoC_2020 | reverse complement strand
CAATTAGGTATTTTACATAATCGTTTATATAAATAAAAAAAAAGATATATGTATTTGTACATTTTTGTACTCTTAAATAGTTTAAAATTTAATTAACCGGCATATGTTTAATGTTATTTTTATTATGTATGTAATTGTTAACAGTTTTTAATAAATATGAAATGTAATTTTGTGATATGGATAAGATTATTATATTTGTAATTATATCGTGACCTCAATTAAATTGTCTCGTTTAAATTAGTTTAAATAAAAAGTGGGCCCGTACATTGATAAATTGTATTTATTTAGATGTACTAGTTGCGGTAAGCGACACAGGAGAAAGCTGGTATCATGTCGTCCAATGTATGCTGCTCGGTTCTGCAATACATGTAGTGTACATCATTCTGCTCGTGACGGTGACATTTGGTCAGAAAGTAGTTTGTTTGGTTTTCGCTGGAAATACTATGGATGTATGGATGGTGGAGTGTATGACATCACAGAATGGGCTACATGTCAGTATAGCAGTCTGAAGCACATGCGAGCCGATAATCACTCTGTGCAATACAGAATAATATTTGGAGGCAAACAACAAACGCCAGAGCCAACAGTTTTCCCATCTCCACCCCCACAATCCAGAACACAAGCGCCTCCATCAACACCTTTATTCGAGTGTGTATTGAATAATTCAACATTGGTACAATAAACTATGATCTACCGTCAATACATTGTTTATAACAAATTATGATTTATATTTTAGATTTTAAAAAAAGAAAAATTTCTTTCCATACATTTTTACCGTATGTTATAATGATAGTAATAAAATAAAAGTCAAATGTTCCTACAATTTAGATATATAAAGGCACTAATGTATAAGTAATATACAATGTTGCGTTGTGTTAATAAATTGTCAAGTAATGTTTCATTTTTTTGTTACCCATAATGTGAATTGTTCTCTACTAATATTCGGTGGTTTTTTAATATTACGGTATTACAAATTTAAAATGATTGATTGATAAATCGACTGAAGAAATTAGTTTTTAAAGTTTGTTTAAATTTTTCATCTACAATCAAAGTACTCGTGGAAACATAACTTGGTTTTATTATATTTTATAATTTTTCGAATAATAATGTAACAAAATATCTGTAGGTTCTCTACTTAGACTATAGAATTATCTATTTAGAATAGTTTAGTAAAATGCTTGTAGGTCATACACTAAACCATCAAAGTATTCGATAAAAATTGTTTAGTAAACCTAAGGAACAGCTGTCGGTAGGTCATGTATTGTACCAAAGTGAATGAGATTTAGTTTTTATATTATTTCAAAATATTACTCATTTTTTCTTCTTCGCAGTTTTCATCAGCCACATTTGGATGAGTTTTTAAGTTCGTTTTATCAACATCCAATGCCAAGATCTGCGACCAATGGTGAATTTGGAACTACAAACGACATTCCTCGGCAACGCAACAAAAATAAACGAAAAAAATAGAAATATAATATTAATAATAAATACGCGCATTTTTTTTTTGAACATGCGCAGCTAGAAGCATACAGTTTTCATTTTCTAAAAATTAAATCCATTATAAAAATATCTTATAAAGATTAATTTGTAGTAACTCGTATAATAATAATTGTGACTTTTGTTTAATTTGCGTTCTAAACAACTTATCACTTGTACATGTACATTATTAAATTACACAGAATTTTTTTATCATCGTCATCACCACTACCACTTCTGTCACCATCATCATCAACATCAAAATCCGTGTACAAACAAAACATCTAGCGATATATTTTTTTAATATTTACGATTAGTGTTTTATTATTTTATTTTGTAACATTTAACGTTCATATTTTTTTTCTGTATGGTTAAACTGCTTAATTTATAATTAACCCCAAACGATTACGCTAACGATTTATCATATTTAATAATATTCTTTTTTCAAAACTTAATTTAAAAACGCTATATTTGTTTTTCTGGCGATAATAATAATCGCTCCCTAATTGTAATGTGTTCTCGTGTCGCATATTTTAGTATCTAATCAACTGAATGGAATTATCAGTGCAACATTGTAGCTCATAAGGAATAATACCACTACCATAAATATGGACGTGTCAATTTTGTGAAATATTAAATAAACGCCATGTCTGTTTAAAAACAAACAACAAAACAATTCAGTATTAAATTGTTCGGTTTGTTCTTTTCTATTCATCACCTATCTATTCTTCAGTGTTAAATCAAATGTGCACTAATCTGCGCAATCATATTTCCAATACAATGTGAATCTACAATGTACAATCCAACGTTTCGGTCAATAATTGTTCGCTGCAATCATATTATGTATCGAGTGATTTTGTATTTTCCAAAAAATTAACGAATATTAATTTTAATTCGTCACATTATTTTCTCTGTATATAGTTCGTGACGTTTATCAAATCTGAAGCGGTATGAAAAATGTAAATTATAATAAATTTATATTAAATAAGAAAACCGCTGGATCTGAAATAAAAAGAATACAAGGAAAAATGTTGACTAGAGAAGGATCTTGAAGGACGCTAATTTGAAGTCATTATTCTACGAGTAACTGAAATAAACCCATTGTGAATTATTGGTTTTTTTTGCGTTTGAGCTCATGGTGTACTAGATATTTGGTGAAAATTGTAGGGACAATAATTAAACAAAATATACGCACGTATTTAGCAAAAAACGTAAAATATATATATATATTTTTTAATATTTCAATAAAATATATATAAACCGCAAAAAAATAAATATACATACAACTTATAAGCTATAAATCTCATCAAGAATTGTTACAAATTATTTCTCGTTTAATTGCTTAATGCTATTAATGGAATGTGAAGCACGCGACGGCAATTCCAATATTTATTTTCTATTAACTGTATGAATAAAGTACACAAATATTTTAAAAAAATAAGCGTCCTTAATCTATTGAATACAAACTATATTCAACTTTGATATAATTATAAGTAAAAATTTAATTTGTATTTTTTAAACTTTAATACGCTTAAAATTATGACTGACGTGTTTTTTATTGTTATGGTTTTTGGGCAAAATATATTTGCAAAACAATGAATTACGATGTATTTATTATATTTTAAACATAAGTCACTAAGAATATTTGTCATGATTTAATAAATGTTTTAAAACGACGTGAAATGTTCTGCCCATTTTCATAAAATTTCGAATTGGAAAAACAACGACATTTCATTGGAGTTTATTCAAAACGACAATATTATAATTAACGGCTACTTTTTAAAAATTTAAATAATCAATAACACGTAATATTATTGTCAAGAGATTAAAAAGTATACAATCACGAATAACCTTAAATATGTTATTGTTTTGTCCAAATGTCAAACACTTGTATAATTTTTCAAACGATATATAAAACGTATATAATAGATAAATGTTTAAAAACGAAAGCATATCAAAAAAACAAAATACTGAAATATAATATTAAAGTTATAATTTTCTTTCATACACACACTAAAACACAACTATTAAAACATAAGCGCGAAGTATCTCATTCGAAAAAAGTTAATAAAATTTGTAACAATTTAAGATGCTACAAATTTATACCAACATAAATATATATATTTATAATAGTTGGAACATAAAAATTAGTTCTTGGTCCATATTATAGAAATACCATTAATTAATTATATATATCTATATAAATAATTACGCCGTTCCATATAAATAATCAATATTAGCCTTAAACATAAACATAATGTAAAAAATATAATATTAAAAGAATATTAAACATAAATACGCCTACGATATAATAACGATATAATTGTTTAATTTTCGTTATAAACACGAAAATTAAATTATCCACAAGTACTCAAAGAGAATTGTCTCTACAGTATATTCAGATTAGTCTTTTAAAATTACACGATTAATTTTGATTCACCATTTTGATAGCCTCGATATATATCCAATAAACCACCAATGTCATCCTTACTTTGTAAATGTTAAAAAACAAGCGTTCAAAACTAATTATATTTTGCAAATCGTTTTATAAATTATTTAATTTTTAAAAATACAATTTTCTTACGATAACGTATCAAAATATAACTACATTTGATAGCTAGCTAATATATATATATAACAACATGAAAATTTGCGACTTATTTTTTTAAAAACAAATTTAGGTTTTATTATTGAAAATGTATCCATTCGAATATATAAACAAAATTTTAAAAAATAACCGTTTTGCGACCCTGTCCTTTTAGAATCACTTGAGTCTCTGAACCTTCAATTGTGATTGAAGAGTTGATACAAGTTCTTCAAGATCTTGAATACGTCGATCTCTATGTGCCAATTGCTTTCTGAGCATATTAAGTTCTTCACATTGGCGGGCATACGCTTTTTTCATCTGTAAATATAATTATTTACCCCTGTTTCAAATATGCGCAAAAATCAAGCGGACATAAATACTGACCTGATATTCGTTTTTTGGATTGTCGTAGTTTAAGTTTTCTTTCGTATTATTGCATTCTTCGTCGCCGTCGACCTAAAAAGTAATATAATAATAAAACGCTAACTTTCTTTAAAAAACATATCGCGTTATTTTTTTATTATTATAATATACTTATTATGGGTACGTTAATTCCGAACATACCATATTTGTAAATTTACTGACTAACGAATTACTCAACTTCTGTTGTATTTGTTGAAATCTTGTGTTTTGATTCACTTGAGTCTTTTGGATTTTTTCATTCTCTGGCAACATCTATTACAAGTAAATAAAAGTTTGATCAATCAGTTGCTTGGTAACAAAACATTCAGGTATACTATTACTTACATCTAATGGTCGGTAATCAGGCACTGTTTCTTTTGAAAGGAATGCAAATTTCATACGATAATTGGTATTATTGCGAGTAGCTTCATTGGGAACAAATGCTTGAGGTTTATGCGTTTTCACTGAAACTCCTGTAAAAATAAATATTTATTATAAGTTTTCATTACTTAACGGTACAATGTTGTTATATACCTGTTTTCATAGACATTAAAATTGGTGGTTTTTCTTATTGAAAACCTTGTTCAAAGTTGGAGTCAAACTCAAAGTAATGGTGGGGTGTTTAGCCCCTTTGGAAATCAAGCGTTTCAAACATCAAGAGAAATGATTCCCGAACGAGATATTAATATACACAGTCATAATGTTATGCCTAATCACAAAAATATAGTCACACCCGTTAAAAAAGTTCGAATGGTAGCAGAAGTACGTCCAATGCGACCAAGTTATTCGGATGTTTTAGCTAAGTCTCCTGTTGTAGGACCAATAAAAAAAACTGCAGTTAGTACACAAGTTGAAGCCATTCCGGATGTAAAAATTACGCCTAAAGTGAAAACCGCTATTAAAAAAAAAATTGTTCTAAGTTGGAAATAGGAGAATCAGGTTTGAAAAGATAAAATTCATCTGCAAATAGTGAAGAGCGCAAATACATTATTATATTACACAGATTTTTTTTTATCATCGTCACCACCACAACCACTACTGTCACCATCATCATCAACATCAAAATCCGTGTATAAACAAAACATCTAGCGATATATTTTTTTAATATTTACGATTAGTGTTTTATTATTTTATTTTGTAACATTTAACGTTCAATGTTTTTTTTCTGCATGGTTAAACTAAATTTATAATTAACCCCAAACGATTACGCTAACGATTTATCATATTTAATAATATTCTTTTTTCAAAACTTAATTTAAAAACGCTATATTTGTTTTTCTGGCGATAATAATAATCGCTCCCTAATTGTAATGTGTTCTCGTGTCGCATATTTTAGTATCTAATCAACTGAATGGAATTATCAGTGCAACATTGTAGCTCATAAGGAATAATACCACTACCATAAATATGGACGTGTCAATTTTGTGAAATATTAAATAAACGCCATGTCTGTTTAAAAACAAACAACAAAACAATTCAGTATTAAATTGTTCGGTTTGTTCTTTTCTATTCATCACCTATCTATTCTTCAGTGTTAAATCAAATGTGCACTAATCTGCGCAATCATATTTCCAATACAATGTGAATCTACAATGTACAATCCAACGTTTCGGTCAATAATTGTTCGCTGCAATCATATTATGTATCGAGTGATTTTGTATTTTCCAAAAAATTAACGAATATTAATTTTAATTCGTCACATTATTTTCTCTGTATATAGTTCGTGACGTTTATCAAATCTGAAGCGGTATGAAAAATGTAAATTATAATAAATTTATATTAAATAAGAAAACCGCTGGATCTGAAATAAAAAGAATACAAGGAAAAATGTTGACTAGAGAAGGATCTTGAAGGACGCTAATTTGAAGTCATTATTCTACGAGTAACTGAAATAAACCCATTGTGAATTATTGGTTTTTTTTGCGTTTGAGCTCATGGTGTACTAGATATTTGGTGAAAATTGTAGGGACAATAATTAAACAAAATATACGCACGTATTTAGCAAAAAACGTAAAATATATATATATATTTTTTAATATTTCAATAAAATATATATAAACCGCAAAAAAATAAATATACATACAACTTATAAGCTATAAATCTCATCAAGAATTGTTACAAATTATTTCTCGTTTAATTGCTTAATGCTATTAATGGAATGTGAAGCACGCGACGGCAATTCCAATATTTATTTTCTATTAACTGTATGAATAAAGTACACAAATATTTTAAAAAAATAAGCGTCCTTAATCTATTGAATACAAACTATATTCAACTTTGATATAATTATAAGTAAAAATTTAATTTGTATTTTTTAAACTTTAATACGCTTAAAATTATGACTGACGTGTTTTTTATTGTTATGGTTTTTGGGCAAAATATATTTGCAAAACAATGAATTACGATGTATTTATTATATTTTAAACATAAGTCACTAAGAATATTTGTCATGATTTAATAAATGTTTTAAAACGACGTGAAATGTTCTGCCCATTTTCATAAAATTTCGAATTGGAAAAACAACGACATTTCATTGGAGTTTATTCAAAACGACAATATTATAATTAACGGCTACTTTTTAAAAATTTAAATAATCAATAACACGTAATATTATTGTCAAGAGATCAAAAAGTATACAATCACGAATAACCTTAAATATATTATTATTTTGTCCAAATGTCAAAAATTTGTATAATTTTTCAAACATATATAAAAATTAGAACTTCTTGGTCCGTATTATAGAAATACCATTAATTGATTATATATATCTATATAAATAATTACACGGTTTCCATGTAAATAATCAATATGAAACTTAAATATAAGCATAATGCAAAAAAAATTATAATACTAAAGGAATATTAAACGTAAATACGCGTACAATATAATAACAATATAATTGTTAAATTTTCGTTATAAACAGGAAAATAAAATTATCTACAAGTCCTCAAAGAGAATTGTCTCTACAGTATATTCAGATTGGTCTTTTAAAATTACGCGATTAATTTTGATAGCCTTGATATATATCCAATAAACCACCAATGTCGTCCTTACTTTGGAAATGTTAAAAAACAAACGTTCAAAACTAATATTTTGCAAATCAGTTTTATAAATTATTTAATTTTTTAAAATACAATTTTCTTACGATAATGTATCAAAATACATTATTATTATAAACATGTATGTGTATATATATATACAATTTATTGACATAAAATTTTCATTAAAACAATATTTCTTAATCAAAATATAACTACATTTGATAGCTAGCTAATATATATATATATATATGATAACATGAAAAATGGCGACCTATTTTTTTAAAAACAAATTTAGGTTTGTTTAGCGAAATTTTTAATTGTTATTGAATCACAGAAATAACAAGGCCGTGAATGATTATTGTTAATTTTTATTCGAAGCTTAAGTCTAAACCGTAAGTTTTATTTTTGGTTTAAAAATAAAAAGAACCATTGCAGCTCAAAGCTTATAGCACATATTCAATTGATCATCAGATTTAAAAAGTTTTGCACAATGCATATTATTGAAAATATATCCATTCGAATATATAAACAAAATTTTAAAAAATAACCGTTTTATGTCCCTATCCTTTTAGAATCATTTGAGTCTCTGAACCTTCAATTGTGATTGAAGAGTTGACACAAGTTCTTCAAGATCTTGAATACGTCGATCTCTATGTGCCAATTGCTTTCTGAGCATATTAAGTTCTTCACATTGGCGGGCATACGCTTTTTTCATCTGTAAATATAATTATTTACTCCTGTTTCAAATATGCGCAAAAATCAAGCGGACATAAATATTGACCTGATATTCGTTTTTTGGATTGTCGTAGTTTAAGTTTTCTTTAGTATTATTGCATTCTTCGTCGCCGTCGACCTAAAAAGTAATATAATAATAAAACGCTAACTTTCTTTAAAAACATATCGCGTTATTTTTTTATTATTATGATATACTTATTATGGGTACGTTAATTCCGAACTTACCATATTTGTAAATTTACTGACTAACGAATTACTCAACTTCTGTTGTATTTGTTGAAATCTTGTGTTTTGATTCACTTGAGTCTTTTGGATTTTTTCATTTTCTGGCAACATCTATTACAAGTAAACAAAAGTTTGATCAATCAGTTGCTTGGTAACAAAACATTCAGGTATACTATTACTTACATCTAATGGTCGGTAATCAGGTACTGTTTCTTTTGAAAGGAATGCAAATTTCATACGATAATTGGTATCATTGCGAGTAGCTTCATTGGGAACAAATGCTTGAGGTTTATGCGTTTTCACTGAAACTCCTGTAAAAATAAATATTTATTATAAGTTTTCATTATTTAACGGTACAATGTTGTTATATACCTGTTTTCATAGACATTAAAATTGGTGGTTTGTTGATTCCACTGAACCATTCTTGGGCACTCAATGCTGGTACTGGAGCAGCAGTATCAGGATACAAGTCATGTTGATACTGATCACTCTAAAAATGTGTATTACGAATAAGTTAGAAACATATTATTTAATCGTTCCGATATTATCGATTTATATTATTATTATTATCATCTAACTTTTCTTGGAACAATCATTGAAATTGGTTCACAGACATTACGAGTTGTATGCAACTTATAAAACCTCATAATTTCGCATCGACTTATGTTGCAGCCACGTTTGAGCATCATTCCAAATCCTTTCTAAAAACAAAATAATCGTTTTATATTAGTGAAAACATATAATACATTGTCACGATAAACGTTCATTAAAATTACACAAAGGCAACCAACCTGTGGGCAGCCGGATATGAATTGATTCAAAAAATGTATATATGGTGATTCGTCGACTATTTCATAATACCTTATGTTGCCATCACCCTTAAAAATAAGTATGTCCATTGATTAACGTATAGACTCGAATAAAATAAGTAAATATCGAGACTGACTTTTCCAGCTAAGTAAACCATTCTTGTGTCATAGTCATAGTAAGGAAATAAAATGCCCGATGATGAGTCAACATTAACGCGATGTAGAGGCTCTGACAAATCTGTATGATTCCAAACAGCTATTTGTCTATCTGAATATGTCGAAAATCCAGTAGTCAATAGCCGTTCATTATCTAAATAAATCGCTTTGCAAGAACGTGATCCTTCATGACAAATTCCTTCCTAAATAATACAAAGTTTATAAGGTTACAGAGTTATTTATAATTTTGCAACATCGTAATTTATTTACCGCAACAACTAATCCAGATCTAGGATCAATCGATCTGATTTTTTTATCTTTACAAGTCGTTGCCAACCGGCTACCATCTCTATTAAATGTTATGGAATATACAATGTCTGGATGACAGTCAATAGAATTTAAAATTTGACCAGTTTCTGCATCCCATAATATAACCTATTAAAAACATGAAATACAAGATTCCTGGTGCTTAATTAATCACCTTAATACAAATCGTTAAAAAAATAAAATACGCGAATTTCTTTCTGACAAATACAATTACTTAGGTATCGTTAAAAGTTTATTTATTATTTCTATTTAAAACTCGCCGTGAAACATTTGATTGTTTCGATTTAAAATTTAAAAATGAATACATTTATTATGTTCATTACGTTGGAACTAAAATAATAACAAATTTCAGTAAAAATTTGTAAAATTATTTGAGAAGCTTTTTACTTACAAAAATAAATATTCGCTCTTACCATATAATCAAAACCAGAGCTAGCTAAAATATTTTCCGCAGTTGGATGCCATTCTATGTAACCGACTCGACGTCGATGGCCACATAACTCGACCAACCATTCGTTCAAGTTGCAACTTAGACCACTGTCTGGGATATACCATAGTTTAATCTATCCATTAACAAAAATAAAATCATCAAGTTGGAAAATAAATTTAAAAACCAATTATATCATATGTTTGCACTTACAGTGCAATCGTCAGAACATGAAGCGATTATGTTATCGTTAAATGGATTCCATTTTACATCCAAAACAGGACCTCTGTGACCCGTAACTTTGCTGGTATTCAAATCTAAACGACCCGTCTAAAACCAATAATACGTAAAAAATTACAATCATAACTATAATTAATTTGATTTACTAAAATCTAAAACCTTATTAATTGGTAACACTACGAATGCCCCTCCGCCAGCTACTTCTGTTACAATGGCGACGAACTTTGGGTTGGCGGAACAAAAATTTGAATCGTGAGCGTTGCGTGTAATCGGTATATTGTCATACAATTCTTCTCGTCTGCAAGGTGAACCATACACATGGCGAAACTTTGAGCTACGTACACCACGAAACAACGACTGTTTAAAATGTAAAATAAAATAAGTCATTTTGAAATCGCATAAAACGTTGGAAACGAAATGGAAAATAATAAAATTCATAATCGAAATTATACCGTGTTGTTTGTCATGTTGATGGTCTGTTAAAACAATATCTTGATTTCATGCATTGTACAAACAAAACACAAGGAAAAAATATAAAACGCAAAACTGAAAAAAAATCAAAACAACGTTATTACTTCTACTTTGTACAAAATACACTCGTAATATTCCTACAGAAATCATACACTACCAGTTTGTAAAAAAACAAAACTAAAAATTAAAAGCTAATAGGTACTCAGGTTATAATTTAACGACTAGTCCGGCACTCTCTTTTTCGAATTACTAATCTACAACCGTATATTCATCGCAGCAACATTCGTACGTAACAATATAATAGTAGTGCTTACTGTAGAATTTAAACAGTGATAACGGTGATGTCTGCTTGACACATAAAAAAATCATGAATAATTCAAGAGCTCCAATATTAGCTGTTCTTTCTCTCTCTATATATATAATTATACGAGATGCACGTACAACAATTTTCAAGTTGAAATTCATATACTATGGGCGTCGAAAGAATATTCCGGTCATACCTTGGTGAAATTTAATTAACTCGAAAATAAACCGACCACTACATATGTGCGGTTACGGTTGGTTTAATTGTTGGTCATGAGCCGTAACTGTGAGTGGGTAAGATAGTATTTATGTATTAATTCAGTGGTGATGGAGTGGAGAAAAAATTTTGCGAGCGGGCGGCGAGTCCATCTAGAACTTGTATCGAAGCGAACAAAAGCGGAGAGAAAAACTAAGAAACGTTTTTACTACGTAATATATACGGAACACTTGGGTACCACGTATGCTTACTTTGGCCACGGGCTTGTTGCAAGCTCTGATGTCGACCAACGCGTTGGACTTGAACACGTCGTCGATCTTGTAGCCGGCGTGTTTATCGAGAGTGCCCATTTCAAAGCGATGGGAAAGTTTGAAGCCTTTAGAGTCAACGAGAACGCGAAACGCTTGTTATTACGCAATTGTTCGTCGTCTTCGTCGTTATCTTATCAGGGAAAAAACTAGCGCGCGAAATTCGTCCCGTTAAAACGCGCGTGCCGTGATGACGGACCACGCGACCCGACCACCGTTCTACGGTGTGAGAAGAGTGGCCGAATGACCCGAGTCGATTGTGAACAATGACCGACGGCCGTGTACGTTATTCGGACTCATTGTCTTAAGCGTTAACGTTACGTGCGTGCGCGTATGTGCGACCAACGACCGCGCTACCAATAACGAATACGCGGGTGGCGGTCGGTCGTATACGGTAACGTCGCGGGTGGTTGCGTCTAACCGTGGTTACCGCGTGACAGTCGTCATTATCGGAGGGGGGGTGGTTGAAAAGAGAGAGGTCGACAACCTCGGCGCAAGTCCGGACGACGCCGTCCGCGGATAATATTATTAACCCATAAACGACGACGACGATGTGTCCCGTGTACGCGCGTATAACCGCGGTCAGGGTCCCTTCGGAAATTTCGAGCTGTAGCGTTATTTCGTATTCGTATCCCTTGTCGTAACCGCGGTTGTAAAATAACACAACGCGTACTCGTTCATAGGGTGTGTATATTACGTACGCGACGGTCGTCGATTTTGCGAAATTTTCGATCAGCTCTCTCTCCCCCACCGTGTGCGCGTCTATGGATTCGGCGAATCGAGGCGATTTTGGCGGTTTTCTCCGCTCGAACGCCGCCGTAGAAAGAATTCGACTGAGTTCGTACCGAGATTGTTAACCCGAATGAGACCGGGACTAAGTTTTCGCGCTCGGGAAAAACGCTCGAATTTTTTTTTATAATACGCGCGTACATTCGTTGTAATGGTCACCCTGTATAGACGTATAATCACTAAAGCTCGTGAGTGTATCGTATAAATTTGCTGACCTAAACCGACCGCGTCAATCGTTAGTCGGGGCGAAGTAGACGAAGGGGAGAGGGTTCGTCGAGAAACTCGAGGGTTTTTATCGACGACCGAGGCCCGCGACGGGAGTGCGTTTTCGTATCTTTCAAATCGTTTAATCTCCCAAAAGGGTCGTAATATAACAGGCGACCTTCGTCCATAATGTTTACAAATTCTACGAACGACCAATATATAAGATAGGACGTGCTTAAGTACTATTTTATGGTGTGTACACAGTCTCTTCGAGTACGCTGTTCGTTCACGGTATTCGTGTAGACGTATAAATTGTTCGCAACGTTTATCGTATTTGGTGTATACCGTGTAGTTTGATAGACACGCTAGTATAGCCGAAAAGTTTGTTTGCTCAAAAGTATTGTTTTCAAACTTTTCGAGCCGTTCGAATATCGCTTTAACGATATATTTTCGTTGCGGTTCATAGGAACCGTGATAATAGGCTTACTCGGAAAATTAATAATCGTTACACACGCTGTTTTTGAAGACGGCGAATACTTAAATCGACAAAACAAATGTCAACGCGCAAAATAAATAAGAATCGAACCGTGACCACAAACAAATAATAGTACACCTATTTCTACGAGTATTATCCTACGACTACAACTATATCTATAGATATATTTCTAAATCGACGATAATTAGGAATATTTAATTCGCTTTAAATAATTGCCGAAAAAATACTTCGATCGATAAAAACCGCTATAGTAATAGTTCGGTAAATACGGTCATTTTTTTGTACGATTACGTACATCCATTTTCGTTAGACAATAAATTTTCGAACTTGGTGTGGAATTTTTGGCAGTCACGTATATTTATGCGCGTAAAAATTATGCGTGTATACTAGGTACGTGTTTGATGTGCTATGTAAAATTCAATATAAAAATAATAATAAACAAAATTAACGACCATGTTTTGTTTTGGTTACCTTCACAACTTATATATAGGCCGATGTTTTTGCAGGATTAACAGTTTTTAATATTATCGGGTTCTTTCAAATTAACCTCGTCAACGGCGCACGCGTTTTAATTTATAGGTCTTTATCGAAAATATGTACTTTAGTCTACGTAGACTTACTACAATTTAACGACACGATACACAAATATATTCGCCAATTATCGATTTTACCTTGAAATGTACGTGAAATTCGTTATTTCTGGCAACTACGCAAAGTCCGGAGGGTAAAACCTAAAAAAAGCGTTTACACACACACACATATATATATATATGTAATTATATAAATATATTTTATATATTTATTATTTATTTATATTATTTTATATTTATTTAAATTCGTTATTTCTAGCAACTACGCAAAGTCTGGAGGGTAAAACCTAAAAAAAGCATTTACACACACACACACACACATATATATAAATATATATATATATATATATTTACACACATATATAAATATAAATACGTTACGTATTTTGACGTCGATATACTTTTTCGGCACGTAGCGCAGCGAGTATAATGATGTTCTACTTCGATCGCAAATCGACGTATCTTATCTAGTATGTGTACCAAAATTCGCGCGTTCGGCGTTTCGAAACGGTAAATATTTTCGCTCCATAGGTATACAACGTGTCGAAATATAGGCAGAAACGTAAACGATATTTTAAGTTTCGCGTCGATAATAAAGCTTACCTCGAACAATCGGCGTCCGTAAAATATTCCAAATTACGATATCAACATAGTCGTGTGTATATTTGTAGGCATGTTCTATAAAATACACAAAATCCGATAACGTCGAACGATGATATGTGCATAACGTACGATTTATCGTAAAATGACGCGACCTCCTCATGTAGCGTATAAAAGACTAGACACTTCGGAATGAACGTGCATAATCAAAAACGTCGTTCAAAGTACATCGCAAGAGACAATGAACTGTCTAGGAACGTTGGTCGTCTTGTTAGTGGTAACATTTTCGAGCGTGGTACGTATAATTTTTTTTTTAATAAATTATTCGACCATTCGCGATTTAACCAAGTTTTACATTGTCGCGATCGAACGTGCGACCGTTTGGTGACTTTTTCATTTTTATGTTCGCGTTTTCTTTCCATCGATTATCGAGGATGGGAATCGACAACGTGATGATAAACCACACGCGTGTCGTCACGGACAAGGTCTCGAAAATAAAATTTAAATACGTTGTTTTTTTAGGCTCGAAGTTTACCGACGCCATGGGATGATACTTCCAAAGAAACTTCTACAGATTCCGTAAAACCTTTGGCCGATTCGAATACGCGTCCGACGGTTTGTCCCGAATCGTCGAGTATTTTAGAACCGTTCAAATCCGTGTTACCGAGTCCACCAATCGCGAATACTTCATCCCAGCCTTCCGACCCGTCATCGGAAACGGATAATCCGTCATCTTCTACACCGGCACCGTCTTCTTCTTTGTTAAATTCATTTTCGACTTCGAGTGACTTTCTCCCGGAATTCACTACTTCTTGCGAAACACCGCCCACGCTCGATCAAATTCGATCGAATAATAATAATACCAACACGTCGGACAAACTCGCACGGTCTATTGAAACGCCAGTTTTCTATACGAATCCACTTCCTTCGCTTACCACTGATCAACTGTCCGATCTCGGCCGAATGCTTCAAGACTATAATCAGAACGCGGAATCGGCCATTTCGTTTCGACAACCCATTCACACTCCATTACCGGATTCAACTTCGTTAGCGTCTCTACGACAACTTCCCGCGTCAATCACTTCACCATCCAAATACACCACTCTCGACGCTAAGTCTTCTCCAATTTCACATTCCGCACCATCGCCGATTCCTTCGTCATCTCCTTTTCCCGGATCAACCCTAATGCACATAGAACCACTGAAATTATCGCCTAGAAATAACCAGGAGCTTTTAAAACTATTATCCGATTTTTCGACTACTTCGTTACAAGAAACCTTTCAAGAACCATATCCAACACCGACACTCCCTTCAAGTTCAACGTCTCTTTCAGAAATGTCTCAAATTTTATCACCTAGTCCATCTACTCCACCAACTACAGTTTTACAACCATCACCCACTCCGAGTAATTCATCGGATTCCCCATTGAATGTTTTCGCGAGTACACCACCTACGATAAACCAATCGGACTCGAACTTTAGTTATTCCGCTTCCAGCTTTAATTCGAATCCTCTGCCGACCGCCACACATCAATCGTTGACTACGAAATCGAACGGACTAAACCCAGAATTAATAAAATATTTAAACACTTTATCGTCCAATAGACCTTCTTAACATATGTACCTATAAATATTAATTTATTACTAATATTTCCTATTTCGATATTTCACATTTGTACTAATATATTACAATGTAACTTTATGTATGATATTTTAATTTCTTAACGCGAAATTAACTACGAATATTTCGAACGACTTTTATTATCGAAAACTCCGTTTAAAATGTTTATATAATACAAACGGACGGTAAATGTGCGTGTTGCACAGGATTTGTGTGAATTACGAATTAAAATTAAAAAACATATTAAAACATACGTTTATTAAGTACGGTAGTATAAACCTAACTAGGTTTAGGATTTGGTTATACCGTTGTAGTCGTAATAATCGTTATTCACGTAGACGTTGTCAACGGCGAACACGTAAGACACGTGGGGTCCATCATTGACAACGGCCCGACTTACCAATGTAACGTTGGTATAGAGCAGCAGCGGTATGTTGACGAAACTGTGGCCAATATCGTTGACGGGAAACACAAGAAACGATATAATACATACATACGTAAATCGTGTAGATCGATCGCGATCTGATGAATCAATGTATTTGTTAATTGTTATAGTCGATTACGGTTTATCGCCCAACCGCGTAAATTATGTGAAACAAAATAATTATATAACTATATAACGATCCGCCAGTTGATATAATGTAAATTTAATTGTTTCGAATATTCAACACGCCAAAACAATCATTATTTACGGTATTACCAAACAAATGAGAAATAATTCTCTTTTTCGTGCGTAAAATGTTTCGAGTTTCTAAACGTTTTTGTTAGTATATTATGTGTTGTTAATTTCGGTTTGATTATAGTGGTATGCACAAAAAATCGCAATATAAAAAAATGACTAACACGTTTTGCTAAATATAACGCTTTTATGTCTATAATATGATCTTATATGTTATATATATATAACGTAACGTTAAAAAAAATTCGTTAATGTTATCTTTAAATGTAATCGTTAAAAAAAGGTAACAATATAATTCTTGTCAAATGTAGTTTATGAAAATGTTAAATGTCCTTGAATATATTCGTTTCTCAATAAATTTGATTATGTATAATTAATTCTAAACATAACCGAAATATCGCAGGACTTTCGTAGCATAATTTAGGCCCTTTAGATCAACGAGGACGTGAAAATGTAGGTTCGGTACATTTTAAAAACAAAATAAACAAAAATTGCGAACAACATGTTATATTTGCATAAATAAATAGTGTTTTATTTTCTCAGTGCATAAAATATACACAAACAAATTAACTGAAAGAAATGAAAATTACAAGTTTAGAAAAATCAACGTGTCTTAAGAATAATTATTTAACGTTTTACATAATATTATAAACAAATGGACGAATAAAAATGTCCGAATCAAAGTGTCATCAAAAAATACAAATGGAAAATAAATTGCTCCAAGTCGAAATTGACTTAATAATACAAATAATACATAATACTCGACAATACAAACGAAATAAATAAATAAATGAAATACGCGTGCCCCCCGCGATTTTGGGAAAAAGAAATTAAACGAGGGCGATTAAAGTCAGTCGAGTCGATAGAAACAAAATAGATACAAACATATACAAAAGAAAACGAAAAATGTAAATGGGAAATTGCCTAAATAGAAGGAATTAAAAAAATTTAAGACGATTTAAAAATGGCGGACGGTGTTTTTCCATCATGGACGCCGTGCACCAGCCTGTGCGTGTACATGTTGCGGTTGTTACCGTAACGTTTACCGCACACGTTGCATCGTATGCACCGTCTAGTTATATCACTGTTGGCGGTAATCGCGTCCTGTCCAATCTCGTTGCCGTGCCGGCGGCGGACGTGATGGACGAGCGACGGTACATCGCCCTTGTACAAATAGCATATGCCACACAGGGCTGCGCGCGTGTCCGGGTGCGTTTTGACCATGTGCTTTTCGAATGTCGAGAGACTAAGCGAAAGGTGACCGCACAGTTCGCAAGTCAACGGTCTGTCGTTATTGGAATGATGGGCCGAATGGGCCGCGCTCATGAACCGAGCGAGAAAACGTCTGCCGCACCCTGGTGCGGAGCACGTCAACCGCCGGTCAGAACCGTGCTCTTTACGCACGTGTCTCCACAATTCCGTCTTGCCACCGGCGCAGTACGCGTAGCACAATTCGCATACTTCGCCGACCACCTGCGCTGTTTCTTTCACCGCTGCACTGCTAGTCGCGTGACTTTGCAAGTACGTACGAGAATCGAACGCCATGAAATGGTCGGCAACCGGCATAGGATTCGAATTAAGGAAAGCCACCTATGTATCACATTCATCACGAATGTATATTTTGAGTGAAGTCGCAAAGAAAGTATGTACGTAATAATAGTTAATAAATATCGGGTGATGATACCCGATTAAAGTTACAGGTTATATAAAAGAGACGGAGGTAGCGAGAATGACAAACGAAATAGAAGTGGATGGCAGGAAGGAAGACCAAAAAAAAAAGTGGTAGGACGTGATACAAAAGGGATGTGAAGGTGGGGTGGCTGGTGTGCGTGAAAAAACTTCGAGTGAAGTGGCGATGTGATATAATTGGGGTAGAAAACGAAAAAAAAAAGTAGTTACGGGTATTGGGTAAATAAGTTCTATCATTATGAATAGGTATATATTAATAGGTACGAATTTTAGTTTACGCGTAAATAAAATTCTATTAGGTATAATCACGGAAAGTTTATCCCAACTACCTCTAATCACTATTTGTTTGTTAATCGGGTTACGCGATTAAACGTATTTCGTTTTTATTAGTTTTATAAAAAATATAAAAGCGTCCTTTCTCTCTCTCTCTCTCTCTCTCTCTCTCTCTCTCTCTCTCTCTCCACTCTCTCCACTCTCTCCACTCTCTTCACTCTCTCTTCTATAAGAAGTGTACAGTATAATAGACGTACAGCGATGTTTGATTTACTAGGTTTTGCCAATGATCTAAATTTAATTGGAAATATTAAAGAAACTGTAGTGTAAAATACAGTCACTTTAATTGATAAGTCGAAAACAATAGACTTAGTACTAAATGAAGAAAAAACCAAAGTCATCATAAGAGATGATTAGAAAATATTTGTAGTAAAAGGACGAGTATTTGAAAAAGTAGACCAGTTTAAATACTTTGGAACTACCGTTAAGAGTAATAATGACTGCAGTGCCAAAATATTAAATTGTGTTCAGGAAGTGAAAAAGGCTTATTATGCGTTATTAAAATTTTTAAACCTAAAATATTGTCAAGAAGAATGAAGTTTATATAGTATATGGCGGTAGTTAGACCAACGCTGAGGTATAGAAGTGAGGTGTGATCAATATGAGCGGAAATGAAGAAAAGGTTACTATCTATCGAGAATAAGATGTTAAGGAAAATCTGCGATATGCTATCCGACGATGACTTGAGGTGATCGAGGAGAACAAACGACGAAATCCGGAAAATCATCCAAAGTCCCGAAGTAATCAATTACATAAAGACACGATTACAATAGTTTGGACACGCTATGAGAAGAAATGAAACAAAGGCTGTATGGGCAGCCATAGAGTATCAATAAAGTGGGAAAAGGCCGATAGGTAGACCAAAGAAGCAATAATTTGACGAACAGCCAAGACTTAAAAATACTGAATGTAGACGACTGGAAAGAAATTATTCAAGATAAATATGGTAGGCTGTAACGGTAGTAGCGAAGACTCTTGGAGAATGATAAAGCCAAGAAGAAAAAATTATATAAATAACGTACAATAAACGATAATTTTTAAAACGTTTAAACGTTTAAAATATAGTTGGTATAATTACTATTTCTGAGTAGTCCATTTTGGTTTCGAAAATAATCGAACACGATATAATAGGAATTAACCGATTGATCAATTTTGCGTGACGACTCAAAATGAACGAGAATATATGGAAATATACGACATAAAGATATATAGAAACCGCAAAAATGATTAGTTGAAATAATACGAAAATGAATTATATATTTGTGAAGAATCTAATGAAAAGAACACACGGGGTGATAATATCAACAATGACAAGTTGCATAACAACCAGCTATAATCTGTGTACGCGGCTAATATATTATTTTATTCGCGTATTTATAACGACAAACATTATTTCCGTGGTCGATATTTAAATTAAACACGAGTGTAGAATTAGAATAGATCCCCCTGTCCTCCGGGTTTACATTATGTCGGGTGTAAATAATATGATTAAATGTGTTTGTTAAATTTCGTACGCGATGTTTTAATCCGAAAACGTCCGTGTACAATTTACGATGGTGTTATTAATTATTTTCACGTCATATTTTACGTATTATTTTGAAACGTAAATTAAATATAGAAAACGATCGGAATATACTGTCGACGACTTTTAATAAATAAATACGTTATTGTATTCACACATATAACACGAAATGCTCCACTCGGTGATATGTCAGGATGGCCGAGCGGTCTAAGGCGCCAGACTCAAGGAGAATTACCTTGGCCTATAATGTAGGCTCGAATTTGAGCGTTCTGGTCCTCATCTGAGGGCGTGGGTTCGAATCCCACTTCTGACATGGTATATTTTTTTGCGCGATGATTAATATATATTTTCTGTTTAATAATGCAATTGTTTTTAAATTTTCGTTATTTCGAGATGTACTTCGTAGTATTTGTAGTTACACTCCACGTCCTTTTTTTATGTTCCAAATTACGACTAATTGTCGGAGTTGTTACGACGTAATAATAATTAATATCGAAAGCTAACCGTCACAAAAAACGAAACTTTATTAGGATTTATATACTTGTAAAGTTTAGTGAAAAACGAACAGAAATTTTACGGGATTTTTATAAACGAAGAAATTGAACCAAAGTGAAAAATGAACCGATGGTCGGACAAATTCGTAGATCGGAGATGACAATAAATTTCAAGAAAGGGTTAACGTCGGTGCGTCTTGATTATTGTTTATCAAGTTTGTAGCAGTTGGTGGTTATTTAGTTTTGATTAAATTGATAAGTGATAAGATATTTGTTATTTGTTTACTATTTTCTGTTTCTGAACGAGTAAAATTATTAAATTTTGTAGGAGCATAACGTTTGTTTTTACAGTGCATTTTGTATAGGGATTTCGAACGCAACTGTTTAGTTATGATTAACGCTTATGATTTCGATGAAGAAATTCCAAAGAAAATTTATAGAAGCTGATTAATGATCATATAGTTTTTATTATTGTCAAAATGTTGAACATTGATTACGAAAATATTCAAAAGTAAGTAAATAAAATATAACTCTTTGTTTTTAATAAAAGTATATTTAGTTTTTTGTAACGAAGATTTAAATATAATTTTATAAATATTTTGCGAACATTATTACGATACGATTTATTTACAATCGTAATATAATAATAATAATGTTATGTAGAAAATACAGCGAGATATCTGAAAGTAGACCGTATAACGTATAATATATCGTTTATCAATTTCTAATGTTAATTTAAATTGTTCGTTGCCACTTTAATACCTATAATTTTGTTGGACAGTTTTAACGCCAAATTTTTTACGAAAAAAAAACATTTAGCCAAACAGTGTTATAACTAGTTAATTTTATGTTTATTTTAATATTTTAAAATTTATTTTAGATATCCTACTGTAGAATGTGCTCTTTGTGGTTTCCTGTTTCGAAATAAAACAAGTTTAAAAAATCATCTTGACTCTATGCACAGTGGAAGCAAAAATACATCAGGTTTTGTTTCTAAAAGGCCCAGAAAATGCACCGATTTACGATGCTTAGAAAAAGGATGCCGATGTAAATTTTACAATAAACAACTTTTTATTAGTCATTTGAAATTTGACCATCATATTGACTTCGATATACGCTGTTTGAATTTCACTTCGGAAGATGGTAATAAATTTTATTTAGATATTTTGAAGACTATTTCCACGTATACTTAAATATATATGTACGTGTTTTCAGAATTTTTGACATGGAAAGAAAACTTTGAACAAGAAAATAATAGTCGTTATGTTCGTGTCACTGGTTGTAAGACACTTCAGCATGGTAAAAAACTATCTTATTATTACTGTAATCGATCCACATATTTTACCAGCAAATCAAAAGGTGTAAGAAAACGAACTATTCCTATTAAAGTAAAAGGTTTATGTACAGCATCTATGAAAGAAATTCAAAATAACGACGGTTCCGTTGAAATATTGTTATGTGCTACACATTATGGTCATGACATATCATCTGAACATATGAGAATGACCAAACGTGAACGAGAAGAAATCACCGAACTTGTCCAACAAGGAGATCATCCAGATTTTGTTATAAATGCTGCTCGTGCCAAGGCATCAGATTCATTGGGACGTATGCATATGTTAAATAGGAAAGATATTAAGAACATCGAACGTAAACTGGGAATAAGACATCCTGAATTTATAAAACAAAGGACAATTAATGATCTCAGCACAGATAGATGGATTTTGAAATTACAACGCACACCGGATAACCCTGTAGTGTTTTACAAACCTAATAAATTAGCCTATGAAAACTTTGAACCGAATGATCTTATTTTAATATTTATGACCCAGAATCAACAACATTGGATTAATAAATATGGAACTGATGGGATATTCATGGTTACTGAAATGAGAATGGTTCGCGCTCGATTATATTTGACAGTATTATATGTGTGTGACGAATTTAATGTGATGTTACCAGTGTGTTTCATGATGTGTAACGATTGCAAAATCTATCAAGCATTTTTTTTAAACACTATATTTAACAAAATGGGCATAATTTACGCCAAAGCGTTAATCACTGACGACAATTATGACTTGTATGAAAATTGGTGCTCAATTATGTCACCCGTTAAGCATGTAATCAACCTAAGGTATATTGATAATCAAATAATAGAAAAATTGCAAATTGAAATTGACGATCAAGATTTACAACATGAAATATATGATAAAATATGTTCATTTTTTAACGCGTCTGGTAAAAACATTAAAGAAGAGATTGTAAATTATACTAAACAGAACCTTAAAAGTAACGAAAAAACCAAAATATTTGGATTATTTTTTGATCATATGTTTGCTAGTAGAGCAGATATGTGGGCATTTTGTTATTTAAAAGAATTGTTGAACTTGAATCAAATAATAGACATTAATACAAGTTATAATCAAATGTTAGTACTATGCGAAAATAAAAAACATTTCACCCCAAATTTATCAAAAAATATGCACATATTATTTACTGCACTTGTGGATATTCAAAAACATAGAAAAACAAAAATCGAAGAAGTCAATATTACAATTTCAAACAATCATAAAAATGCATTGTGTTACAAATCAACTCATATCTTCCCTGTTACTAGTAACACCTGGAGAATTAGATTAGAAGATGGTACAGATAATAATTTTGTAACAGTTACTCGAAAATTTTGTAAAATTATTGATTGTATAGTTAAATGTCAGGCTTGTTATGATATTTGTGCCCATATTTATGAATGTTCATGTAGTAAAGGGGAAATTAATATATGTGAACACATTCATATGTTGGGTATTTTTAATAAACGGATCCAAAACGATTTAGACGATCAACTAAAAAAAGATGAATTGGAAATTCGAGATTTAAAAACAAAAATTTCGTCAAAATTAAAAAGAGTTGTTAACAATATACACTGTGTAAATGACGAAGAAACACTTAGAAGAATTAGTGTTTCGCTAAGTAGAGTAGAAAATAGTATTTCCAAAGTGAAAAATACCCGCAATTTGGATGACGAGTAGCGTGATTGACATAATATCATTAAGTATTATATGGAATAATATTTTAAAAAATTTTTGATGTACTTAGACATTTTAAATACGTATTTTTTATTTTTATAATTTATTTGTATTATTCGAATGAGTTCGATTCAATTCCTATTATATAGAAACAACGATAATGTTTATATATGTTTAACTTTTATAAATTATATATTAGTGTAAACCTAGTCTTTTCATTTATGTATAAGATATATCATTGTTTTACAATTGTGAATTTTTATTATTTATATTTTACATCATTATTAAGGATATAAAACAATTAGGATAAATTATAAATCAAAGACTTATAACATACTTTTATACAAATACAAAATATAAACCAAATGATATAATATGAGTTAAATTACTTTGGTATTAATGTTTAATTTTTACATGTATCTACATTGGTCATTGTTTTTGGATTGTGAGCTAAATGAAAAATGTTTTGTTTTTACAACAACACGTTTTTTTTTGATCTATGAATATATTAATGCTAAATGTTAAGTGTGTTACTTTTCCATAGTGAATTGTATATAATTGGTTTTTAATTTGATATATTTTTCCATTATCCCAATAATTGTTTTAAAGTTAAAAGAATAATTACGGAACATTTTCATAAAATTGCAAACAACTGGTAAAATTGTCAATATACAGTTTTGGATATGTGCTATTTTTATATTTGAGGCCTAAACTTTTATGTTAACAAGTGTAAACGTAATATTTTAACGGCGATTAATAAATTGGTTATCGTAATTTTTGTTTTTAAAACGCGTTAAGTTTGAATTACGAAAAATCGTTAAATAATAACGATAAACGGAGTTACGTTCAGAAACAATACAATTGTAGTAACAACATTCAACGGCTCGTCTTGTGTTTGTCGCTAAAACAAATTGGGTCAAAAATAAAGGGGAAATATTTTCAATTTGATTCAAACATCAAAAGTGACGATGTGATACTGTACGACTTTATCGCCACCGTAGCGACAACGACGACAAACTGAGAACAAAACTGACTCGTGCGCTTATACAACGTGCATACTTACGTGAACATACACGTACGAATTAATATGATTTTCATATTTCGTTTCGTGCTACTTAAATTCGAGCACTACCGTCACGGGATTAAAATTCGTAATAATACTCGCTTACGTACGACACAAATAAAATATTCGCTTATAATAAAGTATTTTATTATAATAAAAAATAATTTTTCAAATTAAATATGGCACGTTTGTGCGATAATAAATAATGACCTGAAAACATAAAACGAATATATGATTCTCGTCCCTAAATTATAGCGTACGTAATGTACGAAATCAATACTACTGGCATCCTTCCCTGGTCACATTTTTCACTCCACGTGCCTGGAACTACAGTCATTTTCGATAAGTTACTGACAAAATAAAAACGTCGCGTAATTAAACACAATACGCGGCATTATAGAAGACAAAAAAATATACAATCTCCGACAGATATATATACACAACATAAATGGTACTTTTACGCGGCAACGACGAAATAACCCAACGTACAGACGAATGGTGAACGCTGACTGTAGTCATCCGTCGGAAAAAATAGGGATGAGAAAGACTTTTTTTGAAAAGTCACGCGAACGAAACTATAAAAGACTATCGAATATTTGCAGGGACGCTCTGAATGTCGTTACAGTAATATCGTACGTATTTATTTTGAAATCTAAACGTTTTAACGAGAGTTAAGGATTAGATAAATAGGTTGTTTTCTTAATTCCCAAAAAATATTCGAGGTTCTCGACTCTTCGCAAAAATCCTTTGAACTCTTATAAAAATTAAAAATACTTGTTATTAATAACTGATGTTGGTTTATTTCCGATAATTTGTCTACGAAATAATAACTTTAATATATATTATATTGTACATAATAACTCGCGTTTAATATACGCAGTATAATCAATAACGGATATATATTTTAGATTCTTATTTCAATATTTGTATATAATATTGCGTAATAATTAACGTATATTAATTTTAATTTATTACTTATTTATAATAATAATATATTTATTTATTTATTTAATGTAAGTCAAAGGTTCGCTTTGTTTTCATTAGTATTAATTTATATAAAATACGCGCGACGACAACACATTTAAAGTATGTTATATTGCTTAATACTACGTATAATCGGCAAAATAATAAAAAAAGCTTATAAGATCGAAGAAATAGTATTTAGAAAGAGAAATGCATTTAGTGAGTAGTGTGTGTGCGTATGGTAAGATTACAGTGTACAAACGTCCTTTTACGAAGAAACATTTTTAACACAATATTTCGCGGTTGAGTAAACAATAAGACGAATAAAATGTTATTACAAAAAATATATATACATATTCCGGTAGGTAGTCGTGATAATTCTCGAAATATTTTCGAATGGTCGTCACACGAATCGAACGTCGTTGTATATACAACTTTTAAACGGGTCGAATACGTTTTTGGACCAATCGACAAAAATGCATTACACATTATTGGTACATTTGGACCAGTTGTATAAACTTGTTCGATTTCGGATTTGTCGTGTTTAACGCGTAGCCACGTAGACCAACTCGCGAATATCATCCTCTACATATCTCGACCCGTCGGTGAATATTTATCGTTTTATTTTTTTTGTAATTTCGTTCGATCGAATAGAATGTTTAACCGAATCCGCAATATCAATTTCATAGAGAAAACCGTAAAAACAACTTTTTAAAAAACAGACGGGACATATCGAAGAAGAATACGCGCGCGATCGTTGATCATTTACGACGACGTCATATCGTCCGCCGAGTCGTCTTCGCTTGTACAGCAACTGCACGCCGTCGTCGAGTCCGACGAACGGTTGTGCCGGTTTAATGGGTGATAGTGGTGATGGTGTTTTTGCAACAGCCGCTGTTCTTGACTCTGGTGCGCCGACGATAGAGTACGCCGTCGACGCCGTGGCGGCGGCGGTCGCTGATGTTGCCCCACGACGTCCGCGCTGCCGCCGCTACCGCCACTGCTCAGCGTCGGTGTTTGCCCAACGCTGACGCCACTGACGGAGGTAGTGGACGGACCCACCGCGATGCTTACACGGTGATGACCCGACAGAAAGTCGTCGTCGTCGCCACCGGCGCCGCCGCTCTGCACCGACATGGAACGGGTCCGACGCCGACCGCAACGCAATTGATCGCGATCACCGGCTGCCGTCATGGTGTCTAACCGCACACTGTTCGGGTCAGCCTGTCAAAACACAGTTGACGCGGTGAAAAGGGCCGAATGATATTCGCGTACCTACTGCGTGTACGTGTCGTCAATGTTGTACGTTTACCGCGCAATTACATAGACGGCATCGTAAAACGTTTTCGAATACGAGCGTTTACTAAAATATTTTTTAAAAATAAGCGATCTCGAATATTCGATAGTGTGTAGTTTAACCGTGACAACGGTGCTATCGAACAATTTCGTTCCACGAACTTTTTTTGAAAGCGATAATACGCTATTTTCATTTTATAATATAAGCCGACAGTCGACGCCGTAGAAATATATCGGTGTATTATACTACGGTTATAACTCACGTAGATTAAGTTAGACGTCTCAAATCGTCTCTCCGATAAATAAAAAATATAACGTATTCCGCGGAATAAGAAAAAAATACCGACTTTTATTTCGTGACGTCTGAAAACATTCGAGATTTATTTGAAAGGTATCTTTTACGACGCCGCTGTATATTTATTACACACGTTGGTTGTGTGACGAAAGAACGTAATTCGAATAAATAATACGGTCACCGACGTCGTAGAAAGTACATTTCGTTTAAACTCTATAAAACGTTTGTTCGCGTTTATTTCTAATTTATCTACGTACGATATTAAATAGTTAATTCGATTTGTCCAGTCGCGTTAAATTAACCTTCCGTAGAATTTCGATTTAAAAGAGGTACACATTCGTTCTGATTCGCGTTTAATAAACGCGTGTACGATAGTTCGTTCAAATAACGATTACGTAAAAACACTAAATGACAAAAATAATTGGCTCGCTAAACGTTATCGAAATAAACGTAGTAAAACTGAGGTAGAAAATAACCGTCGCGTTTTATTCGCGGTGTTCAGAAATCCCGAAATAATGAATTACAAAACTGCCGGAAAGAAATACAAGTCGACGAAAATGAAATCGACGTTTATATAACGTAGATCCGTCAATGACCAAACTATTGCCCGTAAACGTTCTTTCGACTTTTTCTCTGAAGAAGTGAAGAAAAATTGGTAGGTACATAAAACGTTCGAGAACGTGTAACTGCGCAAATTGAAGTATTATCAAAAAGATAAAAGGCGCTATTTACGATATTTATAGACAGACGCGGGTTTTAGGGACTTATTTGACAAAAGGCCATTACTTTAAAAAACCTCGAAACAAACAAAAAACGAACGTTGTATGGTAGTAAATTATATTAACAGTGTTCTTCTCTGTGTTCATTTATCGGTTGTCACGGGTAGAAGTGCAGAATAACACTTCACTGTGTTATACCACCGTCGTCGGTATAAAATTACTTTTACCCGGCTATCGGTAGTGTACACGTAATAGTTGTTTTCTTACTTTGGGGTCTGGGGTTTGGGCGTGAATTCTATTTATAGAAAAACGTTCGATTCTAACGTTAACGGTAATTTTGAATTCGTAGGCGTTTTAGTAATATTTATAAATTACGAAATTCGAGTATTTGTAAACGTCTATTAAATTTATTCGAAAATTATCTCGTGAATTCCCTAAGCGATTTTTAATATTAAAAACGTCACAATACTGAACGCGTGAAAAAGTACGTAACGTTATAACTACACTAATTATCTAACATAAATATAACCTGATAAGCGAGCGCCGACAATAGATCCCGATCGGGAACCACACCCAACGGCATGATTTCGTCCAGGATCACCCTAGCCGCAATCTTATGATACTGAATGATGGGCGCGAAATGTTCCCGGAACAGCGAACGCCAGTCTGCCTCTTCAGAATTTGGATTGTTGTTGTCGGCAGCATCGGCGGCGCATTTCTTTGCCCACATTAACGCGGCCTATTTGCACAAACAATACGTGGGCGCGTAATTAGAGAAACGCGTATTGTAATTAATGCCTTTAGGTTCCAAAGGTTTTAAGTTTTCAACCGTCTCCGGCTTCTTGAAACTTTATATTTTGACTACGTCACTAATTATACGACGAAATAATATTTTCGAACGTTCCGAGATAAAACGTTTTTTTTTTGTTTCAATTTCAATTGTCCAATTCGATTGTAATAACATGGGAGCTTACTTGGAATTTTGTTAGCTCATCCGCTCGTAATTCATCCCGTGACAATATAAGTCGGACCACGTGCTGCGGCAGTAACGTAAACGATCCAAGGGTGAGTACTCGTCCACCGTTCTCGTCTACGAACTCCAGCACCTTTGGGATTTTGTATTTATATGATTTTATCCGATCACGCGTCAATTACGTTCAAATTTGTTTTTATTTATATTCTCGTTTTCTTTATTTAATTCGCACAACAATATGCGTGTGGCTATATTTTATAATATACACAAAAACAAAATAAAAACGATCAAAACATTTTTGCTAAACTTAATGCATACAAAAAAAAAACGAACACAAACCTCTAAATTCAAATCGCCTTCTTACAAAATTAATATTTATTGTTGTGAAAATTATATACATTACGATACACATATACATATATAAATACATAAATTAACAAACGTATGTACATCACCAAACTATATTATTACGCGTTGAAACTTCGTTTATTTTATTTTATATTTATCGAGAACAAAGTTGAAAAATTTAAACACGAATATTTCATATCATCATTCGTCTACATAAACATAATTAAATACTGGCCAAATAAACGCTATTAATTTCTTAAATATCTAAATAGGAATTAAGGCCCAGATTTTATTTCTAATATGCGATACTAATAAATAATAAATCGAGATAACTATAAGTTTTAAATTCATATCGTGTTATCGTGATTCGAATAAGTCAAGTAATACATTTCCATTTTACGTAGTGTATTTATTATTTTTTGGTCATAAATAAATAATCTCGCCATACATATAAAAAAATCTGTAAGAAACCTTTTAGTTTTTACGTATTTAAAATCATTGAGATAAAAATGGTTTTTTATTAGTACCTTTATTGCTTTAGTTAATTAATAATTAATCTTATAATCGTCACAAAAAGTTGAAAGTATAGTTTTTTTATATTTTAATTTATGTCTTCGTAGTAATTTTTATTAAATATTGGCGAATTATTTTTTTATTCATAATTTACTTTTTATTTTTAATATTTAATACGTCGATGGAAAAAAGTTCTCGGTAATTTTGATTTATTTTATTACGTATGGTATAGTTTTATAGTTATATAATTGAATATGGTAGCAACTGCTGATCGATATATATATAATAATCCAGAGCAAAAACGAATTTTTACGTAGTTTTTGTAATTAATTTACGGAAATTATATATGTTTTATTCTACATATTTGATTATATAAAATACGGGCCTTAGTAATAATGGTATTTTTATATTTACAATTTAAAATTACAATAAAATTGATAGCTCTATAAAACTAAAAAAATGTTTAAGTATCTACGAGCAATTTATACTACTTTAAAAGCCCGATTTAATTTTCATTAATATGTAACAATAACGTTTTATGTTAAGAAAATATAATTTAAATATTAGTCTCGACGAGTAATTTGGATGCGTATATTTTAAAATTTCAAAGTTAAACTCGCTAAGAATTTTCGCTTTTAACGTTAAATTATCCAAAAATCAATTACGCCGTTTAAATAGTTTTCACCGACATTTGCCGTTAACAGCTGAACTAATAATAAGTTCCAAATAATATGCGTGCAAGTTTTTACCGTAATAACATTTTTTATAAACACAACGCTATATATATATATATTATACATTATTTTCAAAATAAATAATAAATGTGTTATGATTGCATTTTGAATATGAAATATATTTATAAGTACGAATTGAAAAGTGAAAAGTAACTGTTAAATTTTAAAGATTGTAAATTTGAAAAGTTTTTATAAGCTCGTTACTGTACACGTATAATAACTGTTTTCTAAATATTAGTGTCTATACAACGAGTTTACGCAAATAAAATATTTTCCGTACATCACCCTGTAGATATTTATAAGATAAGCAAAATATAATTCGAACATTGTACTCGTTCCTTTTTTTTTAGATTTCGTTCTATATGCCTTACCACTCACTTTAAAGTTTAAATCGATCAAAACTTCGTTAACCCTGGTTTATGTCGTAAATAAAAAAAGTCATTGATGAGAAACGAACTTATTGGATTTTTTTATTATAAAGACGCGTGTTTACACTTTACCTTATATCCATTCGCATGGAAATAACGCGCGTTGCATATAACTATATAAGTGTATTATAAATATCGATTATGATCCCAGAACTTCAATATCCTAATGTCAAATATTATATACGTTGAACGTAACTATACGTATATATCGTATAACGAAATCATAATGTTATACGATGATTGATGATGCGGTTTTTCTATAGTTTTTCTTAATAATTCGCGTATATCACTGTATACTAGAGGTGTATAATGCGAAAAACTAAATAAAATGAACAAAAACCATCGATAAATAATATGCAGCACACACGTAAAAAACAAATCACAGCACGATTCGTCGAAGTGTTCGCTTAAACGTAATACGCACACGGCACGCAAAAACACAAACAAAACTGTATAAGTGTATCAGGAAAAAGTAAAACGTTATTATTTAAACGTATTAGCCAAAAAATCAACAACAACAGCGAAAAATAATAAATACGCCAAGTACCATATCGCGCATTCCGAAACGTCATATACAAATCAAAATACGCACGTACATATATATATATATCGCTATATACGGAATCGACAATTATTTAAATATTTTCATTTTTTTGTATTCTTTTCGAAGTAATTTTAAACGTAACATTTAATTTTGTCACTTTATATATATAATGACTGACAGCTAACCGGTACCAAAAAGATCATTGTATTAGTCTAAAATATACCGTCATAAATAAATACTCCTTCGCGTATGTATAGCTCGAAAATAAATTATCTCAAATATGTTGCCTTCTTCACGTAGAGTTACAATTTACTCCGTAGCGAGACAAGGTTGCTCGAAAAACATTTTTTAATAAAAGCCGACTGTTATTCCAATATGCGCGAAAGTATTTAAAAAATGCGTGTTGTACCTTTTTAAAAGTATTCGAGCATTACTCGCGAATGTCGCACGTGTACGTACGTATATGTAGCGAGCGAGACGATTAAAGGCCACGGCGTTAATATATCGTGTTTTATATTCTTATATACGATAATATTTTACGGCTATTGTAAGTATTACGGCCTCGTACTTTTTGCACCAACGATTTGGTACACTTGTAGTGGATATAACGTTCGGCAGACGCCAATAGCGCGCAAGCTGTGTCCACGGTAATGCCGCCGCCAGTGTCGGCGAAACCTGTACAGGCGGCTCGCAACTCGTCTAGTCCGTAATAGTCGGCAGCGTTCAACACGCCTAAAAACATGCAATACATTATTGTATCGACGAATATTTAAATAATAATATCGTACTATATACGGTAATTATTCGGGCAGCAACGCGTGAACGCGAAGAACAATTCGAATAATTGTCTACACGTCTCAACAATATCGACAATATCCGATATTAATTATCGCAGTGCCTTCCCTACACATTTAGCGGCTCGATGTTTTTATTCGTATACGGTATTTGACGAAAAAAAATAAACCTCGCGGTACTTATGATGGACACGTGAATAATTACGTAAAAGTTTCTATTCACTTTTAAAAATTATATCCAACTACTCATAAACGTTACACCCGTTATATGTACTTTATCGACGATAAACACGGATACAATTATTGTTGTACGCGTGCACGAGAAATGTTTTAGAGGATGTTTGGAATTCGTTTCGTAATTATAAAAATTACGTACAAATATCGACGTATTACAATGTTAACGGTTAGATTAAAGTATTCCGAGAATTCGTAAACCCCCATGAAACGCTCTATACTACCATAGTCGTCTGCACACACGATTTTAACGATAATATAATATAATTTAGTGCGCGTGTCTGGATAACGTTGAAATCAATAATCGGTGAACATTTCAAGTCTTTCCGACCAGCTATTATTTGTTGATCGATATAAAAAGCTATAAAAATCCAATACATTATAAAAAAACGCGTGTGTACCATCAACCACCAGTTTTCATAATTTCTAATAATTTTTCGACAGATTAAAATAATTTTTTTCTTATACAAATATACTCGAATCGTATTACATTGTTAGTTGTTACTTAAGGGAGTAAATATATTATCAAATGTTTACTATAGAGGACATGAAACCATACAGTAAGATTTTTTTGGAAAATGATTACCTCCCTGAGGGATATCAAATATACTATAGGATATTTATATTCACCCTGGGGCATAGTAATTTTGTAAAAAAATTGACGACGAGTATACTTAGATATTTCAGAAATACAGAATGGATAGGGGTAAAATCGTAAAAGTATCCTAGGATAATCTTGCTCTACACGGTATGGGGTATAATAAATCTAGTATTGTTTGTCGGCAGAGACATGACCCAACTTGTTCATAATGGTATAGTAATTGCTAAAATTGTTTCTATAAAGAATATTTCGACATAGAATCTTCCCTGAAGGGAAAGCTTAGTTGCTCGCAAATATCGTACAAAGTTTGTTTAAAAATGTTCCTACAAATAATACGCGACAATACACTTATTATTTACGTTATTAAGATTTGTTACAATTTTTTACATTTTTTTCTTTTTAATACTTTTAAAAATAACTTTTGGATTTTTAAACGCAACGAACCTTATTGTTTTTATTACATATCCGCGCTTGAGAAGATAAAATTGTGAAACGTATATTTTGATTTACTTAAACATTTTTAACCTACAAAAATAATAAGAACAAGCGCTTTATTTATTATTATTATTATATCTTAAATAAATTTAAACAAAGGAATACAAGTTTTACATATAATACGTACATTATAATACATTTAGAATTCTTGTTAACTCGTTTACACGCTTCAGCTTTATTCAATTATGTATAGTTAATAAACCCTTTGATCGTTATACGTTATATATATTAGTTTTAAGTTCTTTCCATTTAAGGGATATATACTGTGTTATTTTGAAACTAAAAACTAAAGAAGTATTAAAATTAACACTTTGCGTTTTACGATACAATGAAGTATTTTAAAAATAGATTAAAAGGTATAACAAAAAGAATCAAAATAATGTTTTATTAATATTTATGAGTGAGGTTTCTACCTAACAACAAAATAATTAAATTTCTTAACGAATAATTAATAATTGTATATTATAAAATTCGTTATCAAAAGAACGAGGAAAATATAAAATCATATATATATATATATATATATGGCTTTATAATACAATTATTTGTTACCTATTGTTGATCATTAGCCCATTTGCATTTGCTAACTCTATATACGACTTTACGATTATATCTATTATCAAATAAGTCTATAGAGTTATTCTATATATATATATATATACACAACAAACCGCGCTTAAGTGTATGTATCTGTACTAGTTGTAACTGTATGTAAATCAAATACATCGTAGTTAAGTACTGTTTCTGTGTTTTGTATTTATCTTATTATACCATTCAAAGACGCCGACAGAAATATGAAGTGACGGGAGAAAGAGCACAAAAGCAATAACCTTATTTTAGAGTCTCGTTAACGAATAAAATATGATTTATTAACCATATCACAGAGAAGACGAAATAATTCCTTTAATCCGCAATAATTAACGAGTAAAACAATTAAGGTACGATATTAAGTTATGTGTAGTATAATTTATTACAATGGACGTATTTATATAAGAACTGTCGCGTTTTATAATGATCAACTGCGCAATTTGCAATAGATATAACAATAAAGCGGCGATTGTATGCCGATAAAACATATTAAACTTTAATATTTAATTACAGAAACAATAATAGATGGCCCATTTTTTGTAGCCCTTTTTATATGAAATCATGCGAAACACAATAATAAAATAAAAATATTTAAATGTTGGGACAGAATACCATCTAGAGTTTTTAAACAATTAAACGTCCGTATCTCTGCAATTATAAAATACATTTTGCATTATGGTAATATGACGTGCGACTTACCCAGTAATGTTCGAGGTTGTAATATTACACAACCCGTATGTACATATTCAACCAGTTGTCGGAAGACATCAGCGTCAAATTCGTCAATTACTATCACTGTCGAAGATGTGACGATCGTAGAATTGTTATTTATTGTTATCGTTGTTCCGACGGCACTTCCCCGCTTATATTTCGACCAAGATGTGTTGGTTCCGGCAGACGCCATCTTGCTATTGTTCTTAATGCTGTTCCTGTTTGGTGGAGATTTTTGCTGTTGCTATTGGATTGATATCAACAACAACGTACAATATACAAATAAATATATACTTTAGCTCCGTTCCACTCGATGAAGTAACGTCATAATTTAACAATCTAATGTTTAGTATCAATATACGAGAATTCGACAAAAATCTATTTCGTACTCACTACATTTAATATGTATAACCTTACTAATTGTAAAAGCGAAAATTGTGGTACATTTAATTTATAATGTATAAAAGAGACCTTCGTGTTACATCATACGATAAAAATGTATAAATTTTAATTTTTAAATTTATTTAAATTTTTTTTATTTATAATATCATATACATTTTTATATATAATAATTATTTATTTTAAATTTATAAATTTAAAAAACATAACCTACCCGCGATTGATACTGCTGTTGGTGATTGTGTTGAAATATTAATAATGGTTCTGAACTGCGTTTTAACAGCATCCTCAATCTATTTTGTTGCTGAGAATTTTGATTCCCACTTGAAGCGCCAGATAATTGTTTCATCAAGCCTCCACTTCGTTTCGACGAACTACCTCCAACTGAATATTGTTGATTTTGTTGTTTGCCACTCGTGTCATATAACATTTTATAAAACACTCTGTTCGCATAAAATATATACAAATATTTATCGTTTTATTTTTTATGTGTCCCGAATATTTAATGTAAACAAATAGTTATTGCTAATATTTGCATTTTAAATATTTAATATGTATAATGTTTTTCCCGATATTGAGATTTAATTTTTTTATTTATAAAATTATGATTTTCTATAAAGTTATCACATTAGTCTATAGTTCATTAAAAAATTCTAAACACAGTGATCTATAAGATAAAGTGTATATCATATTTATTTTAATGTTACAATCATGCTGTTAATATAAAAATACATTCTATATAATGCCATCCTCCTTTCTTTTTTGCCAAAATGTTACTACATTAAATATTTAAATAAAAAAAATTCCATAATATTTTGATTAACCGGCAAAAATCTCAACAAAAATGTCCAATCTAACCTAATTCGTTGATAACTATAATATGTAGGATTTTTCATAATTTTGAAATACTTAATATATATATATATATATATATATATATA